>NPHW01005738.1:0-10574 GCA_002240705.1 Elaphomyces granulatus | reverse complement strand
GAGTTTTTAAAGATTTTACGGTAACATACTGTCCACGGGACTCTACTAGTAGTTAGGCCTCCGAAGCCGATTACATTACAATGTATATCATAAATCTGGCAAAAAAATCCGAAGGTGGTCTGAGTTTCTGAGACTAGAATAATGAAGCTGTCCAGAAAACAGGAAGCTTGCGTGGTGCCATAGAATATCACCGGAAGATCTCGTACATATATATAGTTCCAGGGCAGAAAATTCGGAAGGAGTCGGTCCGATTTAGTTACCCACACGGAACATTTTCCTACCTATCATAAGCTTTGTCTCAGGATTAACTACTCGTACATAGGTGCTACGAGTAATGCCGCTAAAGAGCACGACCTCAGTTGATGAAACCTCCCCAGCAGTTTGGGGTTACCTACTCTAGCAAACTGTGCAACTAGAGTATCATACTATCATACTTGGTATTATTATAACCCTTTCCCATCATGAGACTCCTCTCTACTACCCTCTTGATTGGGGTGGTAGCAGCCGCCGTACCTCAGACTCAGCAGGTCCTCAGTCGGCCTAAGGATGGGTTAGCTTCGTCCTTCTCCAAGTCCCCCCAGAACATCCTTAAGACACTATCAGACGATATTCAGGCGCTCTGGGATGAAGTTTCCACCCAGTTCCCCGAAGCCATTGACAATCTGTCGTTTTATTCGATGCCGAAGAAGCACACGCGGCGGCCGGATTCACACTGGGACCATATCGTTCGTGGCTCGGACATCCAAAATATCTGGATCACAAACGCAGATGGCCAGAAGGAACGTGAGGTGGATGGCAAACTTGAGTCCTATGATCTGAGGGTCAAAAAGGTGGATCCCAGCTCCCTTGGTGTCGATCCCGATGTAAAACAGTACAGCGGTTATCTCGACGACAACGCTAATGATAAGCACTTATTTTACTGTAAGGGATCAGGCCTGTCGTCAGCGGCAAGATCCAACATCTGCTAACATGATCGTAGGGTTCTTTGAGTCGCGAAATGATCCCGAGAATGACCCTGTCGTGCTCTGGCTCAATGGCGGTCCCGGCTGCTCGTCTCTTACAGGACTCTTTCTCGAACTTGGTCCTAGCTCCGTTGATGAAGACCTGAATCTCGTCTACAACCCGCATTCGTGGAATTCTAACGCCTCTGTGATCTTCCTCGACCAACCAGTCAATGTCGGCTACTCGTACAGTGATACTCCTGTGAGCGACACTGTCGC
Organism: Elaphomyces granulatus; assembly: GCA_002240705.1. Taxonomy (NCBI): domain Eukaryota; kingdom Fungi; phylum Ascomycota; class Eurotiomycetes; order Eurotiales; family Elaphomycetaceae; genus Elaphomyces; species Elaphomyces granulatus. The sequence continues at coordinate 9,354 of NPHW01005738.1, read as the reverse complement.
CGCGGGGAAGGACGTCTACGCTCTTCTCACTCTCTTCTTCAAGCAATTCCCTGAGTACAAAAAGCAAGACTTCCACATCGCTGGCGAGTCCTATGCTGGTCATTATATCCCAGTCTTCACATCAGAGATCCTATCCCATAAAAAGCGCAACATCAATCTCAAGTCTGTCTTGATTGGCAACGGACTTACTGATGCTTTCAATCAGTATCCCTACTACCGACCTATGGCTTGCGGCGATGGAGGCTACCCGGCTGTCCTGGACGAAAGTACCTGCCGCTCAATGGATAACGCTCTACCCCGTTGCCAATCTTTAATTAAAAATTGTTATGCCAGTGAGAGTCTCTGGACCTGCGTGCCTGCTGCTATCTATTGCAATGCCGTTCTCCTCGCCCCTTACCAGCGCACTGGACAGAATGTCTATGATGTCCGGGGCAAGTGCGAGGACAGTAGCAACCTTTGCTACAAAGGCCTAGGCTATGTTAGTGACTACCTCAACCAGGATGAAGTTTTGGAAGCTGTTGGGGCCGAGGCGGATGGCTATGAATCGTGTAACTTCGACGTTAACCGCAACTTTTTGCTGCATGGTGACTGGATGAAACCTTTCCATCGTTTAGTTCCGGGCATCCTCGAAAAAATCCCAGTCCTAGTTTATGCAGGAGATGCAGATTTTATCTGCAATTGGTTGGGCAACCTGGCGTGGACCGAGGCTTTGGAGTGGCCTGGCCATCCCAAATTTTCCACCAAAAAATTGCAAGACCTTGAGATGGCAACCGGCAAAAAGATTGGTAAATTTAAGTCCTCGGGCAACCTTACCTTTATGCGACTCTACGGTGGTGGCCACATGGTTCCTATGGATCAGCCAGAGGCTAGTCTAGACTTCTTCAATCGTTGGCTTGGAGGCGAGTGGTTCCCCTAGGCCTGAAGCTACCTTACTAGTCAACGATTACGCACAGGAGAAAGGGTTCAATCTCTTCGCTCTTCTCTGCTACTTTTTTTTTTTGGCTTGGTTGTCTACAATTGAACCTCATGGTTGGCGCGTTGCAGGGAATGGAGGACACATGAGTCGATGAGACAGATCGGCTGTTGGCTAGATGATTTTTTGCTTTTATAATGGTTTCTGTACTACATATTTGGTTGAAATTCTGGGTTCTGATTATATATATAGAGCTTGAATCGAAATTGATTTGATTGCCCAACAACTTACAAGCCATACATACAATATTAGAATCCCTGTTCAACAACACATATGTCCGAACGATCCTACCCGGACGCGGGAAGAATGTAGGGACAGTGCGAGAAACAAAGTTCCAGATTTTCTTTATTTTTTTGGATCTACCTACTAGGTAGGTAGCAAGCAAAATAACCACGGTACATTAATAATAAGTTGAATCATAATGGATGCCAGAAAAATTCCAGGACAACCCAAACTCGTGTGGGTTCGACTAAATATATTACATGATTCGTTGGGATGTTAATTGACCGACTGCATTCAATATCACATGTATGATAGGCGCCGCCTTCTCCCTTTTCCGGATTTATGCATCCACTCTTATTTTAGACTATATGCGAGTTTGGCTTCCTAAAACAGACTCATTTGCAAAGATCCTGTCCTTGTTTTTCCATGACGTTGTCTGTGGAGAGTAATGGCCCATGGGAAGTCGGTGGACGTCTATTGTCCTCGATAGAGCAACGGATAATTGTCCATCATCATCATCATTATTTCCTAACACTCTCTAGCGCCGCGTGGGCCTATGTAGTGGGCGCTGCTGGGTTTGGCCGAGAGAGAACCTTCTACGGGTCGGAACTCTCTCATCCACTCTCGTAGCTGAAACCGTGGGGTTTCACCTGATACTTGTTGATGGTAAATGACTGTAACTGATGGTAACATTAGGGCGCTACCAGCCCTCGAAGAATGGGGTTCTCAGGCTAATTTCGATAAATCTTGAACAGATTGAGGAGACCCCTACTGATTATCCACCCAAATATTGCCTCTTGCCGACGATGTCATTACTCTATAGTCCTGGGAACCCGCCTCTTCTAGTAGTTTCCTTCTTTCGTGTAGGGGACGGTATAAAATGACGTGCTTCGCCATTAATTGTCCATCTGTACAGACTTGGCGTCGGTTGCGAGCCCCGGAACGACGAGCAGTAATGGTGCGGCGTATGATGTCTGAGGGTATATTTGCCTTGAATTGACATACCCGTCCCATTCCAAATCGGTGACGTAGAGCCGAAAATTGGGGTTACTTTAATTATTAGCATATTCCAATTGCATATATGTTAAACATACGTACAGTTAGATCCAGACAGTCATTGTCCCAGGAACGAAGTCTGCCATGCCATATCCACCCCCTTGGCTGTGTGCTTGGATCAACCAATTATTCCCGGGCGGTCTTATAGATGTCGACGTACGAGTTCACCGACTGCAAGACCTCGGTCAACTCGCCCATGGTGGCTCGGGTCGATCGCGACCGCACGGTGTTGCCATACTCGGGGTCGTGGATCCACACCGGGCTCGTTCTCCAAGCCCTTGCTCCTCCCCCAGCTTGGACAATAGAACCAACTGGATCGTGATCTTTCCAGTCAAGATTGAGTATGCATGGAAGATAATATTCTTGCCGAAGCCGGTCTTTGCGAGCAGTAAGGTGTCCCCGAGAACCAAGTGTCGAAGGCTTCGAGTTGCTCCCTTTCCGCATAGAAGCCTGCGCATGTATGCGGCAATATTCGCCGGGACCAGGTGGAGGAAACGTATCTGGAGGATATCATAGGAATTCGGATCGCATAAACAGTCAATGTGCCTCTCCCGAGAATAGCGCCTAGAACCGTACGAACTAGACTGAAATAAAGGAAAAGGTGATAATCAGACATGAGGGGAAATGCTAGAAAGGGCTATAAAACATACGGGAGGCGCAACTGTCTTCTGGTTCCTTCCTGTTGGTACTCCTAGGATGGCTGAACCTCCATTCGAGCTTCGGCCTCCAATGGGCCCACGTAGCGCATCTCCTCGGAGGGCAGGGTTCGTCCACTCTATCGTGGAATGTGCTTCTCTGCTCGGATCGTCGAGACATGGAGACCGTTCCTGTGTCGACCTGGTGAGCAAAATGAGGTGGTATATACATGCCAACGCCAGAAGAGGCACAGGCCTAAGGCCCTAAGGGAACTAACCTACGATCGGACCCATGAAACGGATCTTGAGGACCACGCGGCGAGTCACACCGACCTCACCGTTCCGGGCATACTCACGCGTCAAAATGGTATGTCTGCATCAACTGGTGGTTCTTCGCATCAATCTCTAATTTTAAAAGGGGTGTGCAATTGGATTAATAAAGGAATGTGCGTTAGCCTCTAGGGCTAAGCCCTCAGCCCAACTATAAGAGAAAAGAGATTCCAAAAACTTCCAAAAAGACGTTTTCTGTCTCACGAGTGTGATCCTACTAGTACAATAGGATAGGATAGGAGGATGTGTACAAGGATTGTTTCTCTCTAAATAATCACGCTGCCACGGGAGCATGAAACATTGGCATTTGTCGAGTCGATAATTATAACATAGCCGGGATGGATCTTGTAGATTGTATGATATATCCCTTTATATTCACGTTTTAGAGGATATTATTTAGCATTTTTACAACTAAACAGCCTTTTTCCGTTCTTCAGCAACGATTGAAACAGGGAAAGTTTGTCTCTATTAGAAGTTGGAACAAACATGCATACCACTTTCACCTAAGATTACGAAAATAATAGAGCCATTTAGCTCAGCTGAATGGTGTTGGGGGAATAGTGTCACCGCCGAACTTTTTCTGGCGCTATGATATTTCTCTTCCTATACATATCGTGACTATTCCCATATTCACGCCACGTCAAAAATCGAAAGGTCCCGCGGTCCCAAGTAAGAAAGAGAAACAAGATACAACGAATTCTGCAAACATATGGTTTAACCCTTCTTTTTGCTGACACCGACCGTGCGACCTCTACGGCCGGTCGTCTTAGTATGCTGACCACGTACACGCAGACCCCAGTAGTGGCGCAGACCGCGGTGAGAGCGAATCTTCTTCAGGCGTTCGAGGTCCTCGCGCAGCTTGCTGTCTACACCATTTGAGATGACCTGGTGATCCTTGCCGTCCGTGATGTCTCGCTGTCTGTTGAGGAACCATGCGGGAATTTTATATTGGGTTGGGCTCTGGATGATGGTGACGATTCGCTCGAGTTCTTCAGAAGTGATTTCTCCAGCTCTAAGTGTAAGAACAGCAAATAATCAGTTTCTTGTTCTTCCTGGTCTTCTTTACTGTAACTCTCCAGGAGATTGTGCTAGAAGACGTACCGCTTGGTCAGGTCTACGTCGGCCTTTTTGCAGACGAGGTTGGCATAGCGGCGCCCGACACCCTTAATACGGGTCAGGGCGTACATAATCTTTTGCTTGCCATCGACGTTGGTATTAAGCAATCGCAGAATGAACTGGAAATTGGTCTTTTCGCCAGATACGAGCGCTATTTGCGAAAGTCGAAGTCAGCATTTTTCTTGTCTTCAACATCGTTTCTAGTTTCCCACTCCGTCCACCGTCAAGAATCTATCAATCAATCCCTGAAACGTAAATAAGAAGGCAAGAGGGTATCCACATACACATGATGGGCAGCTGCGATATCTCGCCGGGCTTTCGACTTGACGAAGATGAAAGGAAAGCCAAAGGACTTGAGTATCGATAGGACGCCTCTTTCTGTGTGATGGTGTGTGGTCTAACTAGAAGGGGAATGATGGCCATAGCGTCTCGCTTACACTCGCGCTAGTCCCAAAATCGCCTAGTAGATTAGGTTTAGGTTGACCTCAGAATACGTCCTTGTAAAGCCTCATTATTGCTTCGGTTTCGATCGACCTAGGCACAGTTGCTTTACCTCCTTTCTGACATTCTGATAGAAACTTGCAGCATGAATGCTCACATCGTCGGAGCGCTGGAGGGACTAGAATCCAAGCTCAATTCCCTCTTGACATCATTGACTACCTCTCCGACTGCAGCTGGTGCACCTGCTGCAGCCGTTGCCCTTCTCGAGGCAGACGATGCCCTCTCATCTGCACTCCAAACTCTCTGCGTGCATCAAGCAAACTACGCAAAAATATTACAGCTAAGAGCAGAAGCAGAACGGTTAGAGGAGCGAGTCAAAGGCATCGTCCGCGAAATCGAAGGAGTTGACAAAGAGATTATGACCGTATGCGGAGACGAAGATGACGGGGGCAGTGATAGCTGCTCTGACGATGAGCAAAGTCTCGATGGCTCTGACAATGACATGGGAGAAGAGTGCAAAGGGACATACAGTCGCCATAAGGAAATTGACTACCGGCTGCTCCTCGAATTTGCTCGAAGAATCAGCAAATATAACAAGCAAGCTGCTGCGGACGCAGCTTCAGGTGCCCGCCCTATTAAGAAACTCCAAGATGGCGATGAGGAAATGACAGGTATGAATGGCAATGATGAGAACCAAGATACGAAAGGGGAGGGCACAGATGATGGGGCAGAGCCCGGAGAAGGTGTCGCATCCATCACTAAGGATGCAACCCAATGGCTGGACGACTCAGCGGATATGGAACGCCAGGCATATATGATTCCTTATCCGAGCGAAGATCGCATTCGAATGGGGCTCATGGGACAACTTCAGCTTGCAGCACCTGAAGGAGTAGATCCCGAAAAAGAGGCCGAGAAATTGGTGCGGGAAGCTGAAGGTCAAGGTGCTACTGGCGGCTCCCTGTCCATGGATCCAAGAAAAGCCGATTTTGTTGCCGACGATCATGCGAGACCTACTAGACATGTGAGTTCTGCGCGTGCAGAAGGATCCCCAGTTGCGGTCTCAAGAAACACTGTCACAGCATCCAAACCGAGGGCTACTATAGACCTTGATTTGCTCGATTCCGATGATGACGATGTATAACGGCTCCTCACCGTACCCACCACACGAGTCGAGTTTTGATAAGAAAAATGTAAAACAGGGAACAGGGTTGGGTCTTTATATTTGATCTGCCTCGCAATGGACTTAAGCATTATGATAGATGCACTCGTTTATCCTCCGTCGCACTGACCGTAAACCTGCATCTATTCCCTGCAGGTTTCACTGCCAAGGAAAAGTTCACGATAATGCGTCTTCATAGAACGGTGTCTTTCGTTCGATTGAAAGCTTACCACATCGCAAGTTCAATATTAAGGTTACATCACTCTTTATGGATTGGAGTGAACGTCCGGCTCAACCCTCATCAGCCTTATCATAGAATGGTGAACGGATACTTGTAAATATTCAGCTAGTGTTTGCTAAATTTGCCTCCGATCTATCGGCCTCCATTTCCCCCGAAATATAGATCTACTCATTTATATTGTATTATCCTTCCACCGTGAGATCCTAGCTTCTAACAAACTTCTGGATGTCTACCGGTAAATTTCTCCAGATTCACTGTGGAGCACCCCGGAATAATGCTCCACGAAAGGATTCAATGGAAACCATGTGGTGCTGACGTCAAAAGTTTTGCCCCTTTCACTTGATGAGATAACCCGTTCTCGAATCTCCCCTGGTGGCTCTTTATTCTAGTACGTCATCTGACAAGCATTACATAGTAGGCAAGGTCTTCTTTATATGATATCCTTTTTTCTACTTTTTCGGAAAAATTCTAACACTATTAGATTATGCCGCAAGCAAAACCCATAATAGCGACACGAACATGGTGAACAGGAACTGCTCCGATGCTCGAAGAGAATCAACGGATGGCACAACAAGTGTGATGCATGAAGAAAAAAGACGATTTGAGGGCAAGGTTGTCCTTTCGGAAGAAGACGTCAATGACGGGTTGGGATTTTCCTTCCCAAAGTGGAAGAAATGGGCCATCATTTCAGTTGTCTTCGCCGTTCAAGTCTCAATGAATTTCAATGCAAGTCTTTATGCGAGTTCCATTGCTGGATTTTCCGAACATTTCCATATCAGTACCCAGGCCGCCAGGGTTGGACAGATGATCTTCCTAATTGCTTATGCGGTCGGAAGCGAACTCTGGGCCCCATGGAGTGAGGAATTTGGGAGGTGGCCTATCATGCAACTCAGCTTGTTTTTTGTCAATATCTGGCAGCTCCCTTGCGCTCTCGCCCCAAACTTTGGCACAATAATTGTGTGTCGTTTTCTCGGTGGCCTCTCGTCCGCTGGGGGATCAGTGACGCTAGGAATGATTGCTGACATGTGGAGGCCAGATGAGCAACAATACGCCGTGGCTTACATTGTACTTTCGTCCGTTGCAGGATCTGCCATCGCGCCAATCATTGGTGGGTTCGTGGCAGAATATTTATCATGGCGTTGGAATTTTTGGATACAGTTAATTCTCGGCGTCTCGGTCGAAGTAATCCACTTATTTATCCCTGAAACGAGGTGCAGTGTTTTGGTCACCAGGGAGGCCAAAAAGAGACGTAAGAACGGAGAAAATGTTTGGAGTGCTGATGAAATCAAAGGCCACCGCCTCACAGTAAGAGAGATCATGTTCATTTGGGCGCGACCATTCCTTATGTTTGTTCGCGAACCTATCGTTCGATGGCTATCTATCCTCAGTGGGTTTAGTGATGCCCTTATCTTCACTTTCCTGTCATCATACCGACCGGTTTATAAGCAGTGGGGTTTTGGCAGTGTTCGGATTGGGCTAGCTTTCATTCCGTACGTACGCCTTGTTTCTTCGAGTTTTCCTGCAAGCCCTAACCAATCTTCCCAGAATTGTTATTGGCTATATATTTGCCTATCTCTCGTTTCTGCCTTGGATTCATAAACATCGCCAAGTCCGAAAAAAAGATCCCGATGCTCTGCAACCTGAGGCCCGGCTTTATTGGTTATTATGGAGTAAGTCCTCGTGATTTAGGCGCTTATACATATGCGATTGCTAAATCCGCGAAGCGGCACCACTGGAACCAATAGGTTTATTCGGCTTTGCTTGGACGAGCTTGGGTCCACCTAATGTCCACTGGATTGCTCCCATGATATTCTCCCTACTCATTGCTATTGCAAACGTGAGATGCCTTGTGTGATGAATACTTAGTCTAGCCAATGGCGAAATTCCGAATATCGCTGACTCGGACAGTATGCAATTTACATGGCCACAATTGACTATATGATTGCGAGCTACGGACCTTACTCTGCATCGGCTACGGGTGGAAACGCTTTAGCCCGGGATTTCCTTGCGGGCGTCGCTGCAATGTATTCGACCCCAAGTAAGTGTTGAAACTGGCCCTTCTATGTTCCCGTAAGGAAGGGTGTTTTTATTAACCTGCAGAACAGTGTACGAAAATATCGGGCAGAAATATAAGCTTGAATGGCCTTCTACAATTCTAGGATGTGTCTCGATTTTTGTGACGATCCCCATCTACATCTTCTACTGGAACGGGCCTTATATCCGCGAGAGGTCAAAATTTGCTCAGACCCTAGCGGCTGACATGAAGAAGCGTAGCGTTGTCGAGGTAACATGTGGCTCAGGCCAGGAAGGACCGGAGCGTGTGTATGATGCCTGAATGATGGATATGATTGGTGATGTTTAAACGAGTTCAGTGACCGTTTGATGTCGATACGTGTAACCAGATAATTGTTCTTGTACCTGTTAGATATTTTCTACGACTTGAAAAGAATGAAGAATTGCAATACATACAAATAAACATTTTAAGCGCCGTTATCCCCGTTAAACGGATCGAAACAAAGAATTATTATTTACAAATGAAAAGAAAGATTTCCCTGTGTTAAAAGCGAGGCAATCGTCCCAAGATGACGATATTCTTGCATCATTCCTACATCATGAATCATCACTCCCTTCGCCGTTTTCTTTTTGTACATTACAAAATACATGCAGCGGTGTTATTCGCGTTTTTTGTTGATCTGCATAACTCCTTACCGACAGCCAGATCTGAAGCAATCCTCCAATTTGGGGACGCAGTTCCACATTATGATTAGTGTCATATTCATGTCGAGAAACCGTTTACCGCTTCTCGGCGGCATTCTTCTCCATTTAGATCTCTGTTAGTTAGATCCCTTACGAAATCACCATCGAGAACAGGTTCAAGTTTAGTTTTGAGTGATACAACAGAGCCGAGAATCGAAGGTAGATTTAGCCTCAGCCTTTAGGCCGTCACATCTTTATATCATATAGAGTATAGTAGTTTATTTTTAAGAAAATCCTCCCAGCATTGGAGTGTGGTGTAGTGACGAGTTTCATGTGCTAATCGATTTTGAAGTGCGCTTTGTTGCCTCAGTGATCTCTGTGCTCTGTGCCGCGGGAACTATATATTGGAGAGCGGTGACGAATATTGCCCTACCATATTTATAAGCTTTATTTTGTGCTGCACAGCGTTGGCAGTAATCTAATT
>NPHW01005723.1:0-10120 GCA_002240705.1 Elaphomyces granulatus | reverse complement strand
CTGAGGCACTGAGGCAACATTTTGGAGATGATGATTGATTCTGATGATTGTTGATCCTCCTCGATCATATGTATATTTACACGGGGAATTGTCTACCTTTATAGACAAATCCTAGGCTAACTAGTAATAAACAAGTCCCTGGGCGTAGTGGCAAAGTATGGTGGCGAATGGGTTGTCCCACAGAACAATGAACAAAGAACAAATACAAGGAACCTCCCTATCCAGTATCAGCCTGAGGCATTGATACATACCGTTCAACTGTCGGTTCATAGTATTCCAGCATTATTCCAGACCAGCTTTACTGGCCAGATAAAAGCAGACCCTTGCTTAGTTAAGCACCGAGATCTCAGGTTTTGTCTGTGCGTGGGGTGGCTCCATACTTTCGCGTTTCGCGAATGAGCATCTTTAAAACGTTTAGAGGGTTTCGGGGATGGGAATAACTAATTGCGGGTCCAGGGGAGCCCCACTGATGGACCGGCAGTTGATATAGATTAGTTTGTTCTATAGATCCTCTAAGCTCTTGCCATCCATCAAAAAGAAACTACTACCTGTAATGTCGTGATAAGGTGCACTGATACCTATTATTGACAACCAGGAAATAGGATATTAATCTAATAGTATCTGTCTGAATAGTTAATAAACCATCTCCCTAGTTATTTTCATCTTGTATCTCTGCTCCTGGTAACATTTATGGTCAATTAACCTCCCACGTGCTCACTCCATCTCTCGAACTAATGTGCCTTTACTTTCAGTGGACCTATCGCCTTTCCTGACAATGAATCCATGGATGAATGGAACACGTGAATGGAACACGTGAATGGAACCAATGAGAATGGAAAGAGTGATGGAACGTGCAACAGTATGAAGAGCTGGATGGCCAACGGGTTTTCCCAGAGTGAACTATTAATCCAACCTCGGCCGAATGGACAATGCGTTTGCTTTTGTGACCAAGCACGCAACACACCTTTTAAAAAAGGTAAAAAGGAAAGAAAGAATAAAGACAATTCAAAAAGGAAGCATCATATACAAGGCCTCTTCTCCTCTCTGTTTCTACCCTGAACTAGCACACAACATCGAAAATTGAACATTGAAAACTCATCATGCTTTCACCAGGAAGCACCCCGTCATTGACTCGTGTGCCAACTCCTGGAGTGGTCTCTGAAGATGGAGACTACTCATCGCCACCAACTAGTGTTGAAAACGATACGCCTCAGAGTCATGACTTCTCCATCAACGACATTGCAATCATCGGCATGGCATGCCGTGTTCCCGGAGGAGTCAATTCACCCTCTCAACTTTGGGATTTCTTGCTCCAGAAAGGCGACGCCTCGGGCGACATGCCCTCTTGGAGATGGGCACCGTATCACAGTCGACATCCACGCAATGAAGAACTGTTGGCCAAGACGACCTCGAAGGGATACTTTTTGGATAAAATTGAAGATTTCGATGCCTCTTTCTTCTCCGTTTCACCACGAGAAGCAGAACAAATGGATCCCCAGCAGCGAATTGCGTTAGAAGTGGCCTGGGAAGCGCTGGAAAATGCCGGAATCTCTCCTCAACGACTTGCAGGGTCCAACACTTCCGTCTACATGGGGGTGAACTCGGACGATTATGGAAAGTTGATCCTCGAGGACCTGCAGAACGTTGGCGCTCATATGGGGGTCGGTACAGCATATTGTGGTATCCCGAGCCGAATCTCCTACCTGTTAGATCTCATGGGGCCTAGTGTGGCATTAGATGCTGCATGTGCTTCATCCCTTGTTGCCGTCCATCATGCCCGACAAGCTATCCGGGCTGGGGAGACTGATCTAGCTATCGCAGGTGGCGTTAATGCACTTCTTGGTCCTGGCTTGACGAGAGTATTAGATGAAGCCGGGGCAATTGCTGCGGACGGTAAATGCCGATCATTTGATGACTCGGCCCACGGCTATGGCCGTGGAGAGGGTGCTGGCGTTGTGGTCCTCAAACGTCTCGACAAAGCCCTTGCCGATGGCGATCATGTCCTTGCCGTTCTCAAAGGTACCGCGGTCTGTTCGGATGGCAAGACAGTAGGTATAATGGCACCCAATGCCATTGCCCAGCAACTAGTCGCTCGGAAAGCCCTCCAGGAAGCAAAGGTGACGGCCGACTCTATTCACTACATCGAAGCCCATGCTACATCGACATCATTGGGTGATCCGACAGAGACAGATGCCCTGGCCGAGATCTATGGCTCGGGATCAGGAAGAGATAGATCGGATCCATGTTACATAGGATCTATCAAGCCGAACATTGGCCACCTGGAAGCTGGTGCCGGAGTAATGGGTCTGATCAAAGCAGTTATGGTGCTCCAGCAGGGTTCGGTGCCTCCCCAGGCAAACCTCCAGACCTTGAATAAGAAGATCGACTGGAAGAAAAATCTGTTACGACCTTGCTTTGAGGCGACAAAATTCCCACCCTCACTGACTCCAGCCAGAGCAGGAATTGCATCTTACGGATATAGCGGCACTGTCTCTCATGCCATTATCGAAGCAGTTTCGCCATCTTATCAACCACCGGCGCCAATCTCTAACGATTCCAATCCAACCGCCCTTATACTTCTCTCTACCCCGCAAGCCAACCGTTTGCCTGCCGCAGCTAGTGCCTTGAAGGTTTGGTTGGAGGAAAATGGTGAATCCGTTTCTCTTACAGCTACTGCCACCACTCTTGCGCGTCATCGGGCGCATCACCGGTTCCGGAATGCAATTGTTGCTGAATCGGTGAGCGACGCAATAGCTGCTCTAGGTGAAATCTCTAAAGGCGGGAACGGTCGCTATATCGTCAATGACCGTGTAGCCCCCGAAAGTGTCAAGGGCCCTGTCTGGGTCTTCTCGGGTCACGGGGCGCAATGGGCAGAAATGGGACATGAACTGTTCCGTTCTCGTCCATCTTTCTATGATGTGGTGCAGAAGTTGGAGCCGATTATCCAAGCCGAGTTAGGTTTCTCTGCCATTGAAACTCTTCATTCAGGCAATCTGGACCGATCAGACGTCGTTCAGGTCATGACCTTCCTTATGCATCTCGGCATCGCAGCCGTGCTGGGGGAAGAAGCTGGACCACCAAGCGCAGTGGTCGGCCATTCTTTGGGTGAGACAGCAGCTGCAGTTATCTCAGGCGCCCTCACATGGCACGAAGGAGCATTGATTGTGTGTCGGAGGGCTCGTCTGTACCGTGAGGTCATGGGACAAGGAGCCATGATACTGGTGCGACTGAGTGCGGACGAGGCTCGTTCACGAATTGGAGACAGATCTAACATCAGCGTTGCTATTGATGCATCCCCAACCTCATGTGTTCTCTCGGGCACTATTAACTCAATCCAAGAGCTGGCAGATGCCTGGAAGCAAGAGGGCATTGAGGTCCGACAGGTGGCTTCAGATGTTCCATTTCATACACAACTCCTTTCCAAATTAGCAGATCCTCTTTGTGATGCTCTATACCAAGACCTTCATCCTCAATCACCACAGATCCCGTTATACTCTACATCGCAGCAAGATCCACGCGCAAACATCTCTCGCGATATTGGATATTGGGTCAACAACATGGTTCAGCCTGTCCGACTGCGATCTACCGTTGCAGCAATGGTCCAAGATGGGTTTCGGGTGTTTGTGGAAATCTCCAGCCATCCTATTGTGACACATTCGATGAACGAGACAGTGAGCCAGGAGACTGAAGAGAGGTTTCTCACTGTTCCGACCATGGTACGCAAGCAGCCGGCTATGAAAAATATCCTCACAGCGGTGGGCCGTCTGCATTGCTTCGGCTGCCCAGTGGCATATATTGACCATAACAGCAACGCTCCCTGGGTCTCCAGCGTTCCCGGGACACTTTGGAACCATCAGCAATTCTATAAGGCCGTGGCCGAGGTCCCACGGACCCAGAGTGCCACCCATGACCCTTCCGCAAATGACCTGCTAGGCGCACGCACCACAGTAGGGCGGACTGAGCAAGTACTCTTCCAAACTCACTTAGACGAAGACAATAGGCCCTTCCCCGGTCATCATCCTTTGCATGGATCGGAGATTGTGCCCGCAGCGGTTCTCATTAACTCCTTCCTCAAAGCAACGTCCCCGAACTGTCTGGAAGATGTTTCACTAAAGGTTCCTGTGGTCGTTTCACCACCACGGGAGATCCAAATCCTCCTCGACCCGCGCCAGATAACGATCACCTCCAGACTACACTCATCAGACTCGGCCACAAGCGACGATGGGTCGTGGTTGGTGAACACGACCGCCAAAGTTGGCCCAGCGGATGCAGTGCCATCAGTTGCCAACATCGATCTAGCAGGGCTTCGCAGCCGACTTCCCCAAAAACTGTCACTGGGATTTTCTGTAGACTATCTTGCCTCTGTCGGAGTTCCGGACATGGGATTCCCGTGGAGAGTGGTTGAGCATGTGGCCGATGAACAGGAGATGCTTGCCCAAGTCGAAACGAATCCAGAAAACACACCTGGCATGAATGACTCATGGGCCTCGATTTTGGACGCTGCGACATCAATCGCGTCAACCCTCTTTCACCGTGAACCAAAACTGCGAATGCCAACCTCCGTCAGGCGGGTGATTGCCAAGAAGGGTGTGTCCAGTCCTCAGGTGGGCTACATTAATTGTTCCAAATCCCCATTTATGGGTGAAGCAGCCGACATTCTCGTGTGTGCGGACGACGGCACGGTTCTCGTTGAATTCCAGGCCATGGCATTTGCAGGGATTGAAGGAGAGGCATTCTCTAGAAAGAATATCAAGGGCCTAGTACATCGTATTGCCTGGCCGCCTACTAAGCTAGCTGAAGAGCCTCTTGACTTCCACCACGTGGCCTTTCTCTTAACGGACCCGGAAGAAGATACCGGTGCTCGTGTCCAACGGTATCAAAAGCAGCTGCATGATCGTGGACTCTCGACTTCCACACATCTGAGCCCGAAAGACCTACCTCTGTCAGACCCTAAGACGATCATCGTTCATATTCCACAGTCGGCGGTATCGGCGGATACAGTGTTCGAGGCGGTATCTAAATCTTGCGAAATACTGGTAGCGGCTGCCAAGCAGTTGATTTCGCAGTCAATGGACACGAAGCTCTTTACAATCACCAACGGAAACAATAACACCTGGAGCAAGCTTGGAGATTCTCCACTCTACGGTCTCAGCCGCATTATTCAATCCGAACACCCAGAAATCTGGGGTGGACTGGTGGAGGTCGAAGATGACATGTTTCCCGTGATGGCGATCAAGTATGTCCAGGGTGAGGATGTAGTCAAGATTCGGGATGGCGTTCCACGCAGTGGACGTCTTCGCCCATTCCCCACAGAAGCTAGCCAGACAAGGTCTACCCGAGTCACATTCTCTCCGGGGGGCACTTATCTCATTACCGGAGGGCTCGGAGCGCTCGGTCTTGAAGTTGCACAATGGATGGTTGAACAAGGTGCTCGCCGGCTGCTCCTGGCCTCCCGACGTAAGCTTGCCCCAAGGTCTTTGTGGAATCTGCGAAATGAAGACAATGTGATTCAGCGCATCCTCGCTCTAGAAAGTCTCGGTGCCACTGTCCACGCTATTTCTGTTGATATCAGTGTCCCCAAAGGCGCAGCCGATCTATCTCGCGCTATCGGGGAACTTGGAATGCCTCCCGTAACAGGCGTGGTCCATGCAGCCGGCGTTCTCCGCGACCAGTTACTAGAAGAAATCACAACAGATAGTTTCGATGAGGTGTTAGCACCCAAGCTTCAAGGAGCTCTTAATTTACACACCGTCTTCCCCCCCGGGAATCTGGATTTCTTTCTCTTGTTTTCTTCGTGTGGTCAGCTACTAGGCTTCCCTGGCCAGTCTTCGTATGCCAGCGGTAATGCCTTTTTGGATGCACTGGCAGCTCAGCGGAGATTGCAAGGAGACAACTCTGTATCGATGCTGTGGACAAGCTGGCATGGACTGGGCATGGCCGCTAGTACCGAATACATCAACGCCGAACTGACAGCCCGTGGAATCACCGACGTTACAACAGAAGAAGCGTTTATGGCATGGGAAAATGTCACCTCGTTGAATACCGATCACGCAGTCATACTTCGAGCAAGACTCCTGGATGCAGACGAACCACTTCCGCATCCAATCCTCCAAGATATTGCCCCCCGAAAACAGCGGAGTTCAGACGATGGCCAAGCACAGCAGGGTGATAAAGAAGAGTTGCGCGGAGGAATGAATTTGGAGGAGCATCTGGCCAAGGTTATCGGCTCCTGTGTTGCCAGCACACTCTCGATAGCGGAGTCGGATGTTGACCCATTGATCGCGCTCTCGGAGATGGGGATGGATTCTGTAATGACGGTGACGTTCAGAACACAATTGCAGCAGGCACTCAAGGTCAAGGTGGGACCGACATTGATTTGGAAGTGTCCAACGGTAGACCATTTGATCAAACACTTTTTACAAGAATTGCAGAAATAAGTGGGAGGTTTGGCCAGGGAACTACTGAACCAGTCTGTCAACCAGATAGAACTTTTGCACTCATAGATCTGATATTCTGATATTAGACTTTGCGTTGCCGTTACAAATGTACTGTTAGCAAATGAAAGTAATTATCTAGAGTACCAAGCTTTCCATGTGTGTTGTAAAGAAATCGCTGTTGCAACACGAATAAAGGAATCATGACCTCACAAAGAATCTCTGATAAAGGTAGAGAAAGGATCACCACACCGAGGTAATTTTCTTGAAATATTCCAAGTTGCAAGAATATCAATCAAGTGCTCTTATTGCAATGAGAGTTTTTGAATTCCCCCTGTATAATTTATTTTAATGGAACTTAACATTGAAAAGCGAGGACCATTCCCACCAGATAGTCAGGCTTAATAGCCGGTTCCCCTCCTACCAGCGACGACGCTGGTAGGCTGGTAGGAGGGGAACCGGCTATTAGGTCCTCACAATTTCGTCAAGAATTCGACTGCTTGTGTATGTGTCATTAGCGAAGCTTATAAAAGTCACGTGTAGTATAGTTTAAGCTAATACATACAGTATTCTATTGTCACGTGACCAGCTTCCCGAGAACTTCCCTTTCAGAGAGTCGATGATCTCACGACTATCTAACCTGACTTTGGCAATGAATTCTAGTCAATGGAGACTACATTATCTAGTCATGGAGAAAAAGAGCCAACTGCAGAAAAATAAGGTGCAGAAAAGCGACCCAAGAGTAAGTTATACTGTTTAAACTGATTATCGAATAAATACTGAAAGAGACAGGTTTGCTACAGCTGCCGCCAGCCAGCCAAGGACCACTCACGACAGGAAGATCTTCTTTATTACCTCTCGAAAGCGAAGGTATAATTGGGAGGTAGCGATGGATGATTCACAATCAAAGCGAACATTTACGATGATATCCTCAGCAGTATTCCATCAATCTTTCTCCCCTCGCCGTGCTCCGATCATCTCGTTTTCTTGCCTGATGTCTCCTTTGACTCGTACAAGTCCACTCCTGTCTGGATACATCCCAATTGAGTCGCTGGCAACGCAATTTTTGAAGGATACTCTGATGCCGATCTGCCAGTGTCAGAATTGCATTGATCAAGTTCCCAGTGGGAGAGGAGTATCTCGGTCCACGTATTTTTCAAGCCATGCAAAAGAACCCAGCGAAACATTGATGCATCTGCTCTGATTATCCCTCTGGACACCTTTTTCGTAATAAAAGCGCCTTATAACCATCGAAGAGCGTTAGACGTCGAAGAGAATAGAATCTCTGATGCAATTGAGACGGGCGAGGATCTCGAAGGCGGTAAGGTTTCCTTTCTACATGTCTCCAGTTGAAGATACGAATTCTCATCGACAAGTTTGATGTAGGTTATAGTACCCCGATCATATTGCTTCTGAGCTCGAGGGAAATAATGCTACTGCTATCAGCATTTCCGATGAGCAGTATACAGCTGCAGACGAAATGTTAGAGGAACGCGCGCAGATGTCCCTAATGAGATAGGAAGCTCCGAGGGAAACTCTCTCCGCCAAGACGAAGCTAATTGACCATATGGTCAAAACATCCCTCCCGCAAGCATTTGAAATGCTGATGACAGACTACAAAGAACAAGTCGATGCTGTCCGGGCTCGTCCAGCATGGGACGACTATGGTCTCAGATGCCCTGATCTGAAGAGTTGCTTCATCACAGCGATCACCGCACTAACTCAGCAGCTTGCCTCAGGGCCCCCAGAAGCGGTGAAGGAGTCCTTCGGCAATATACTCTCGACCACCCCCTTGCCTTCCTGCCCTCCTCCAGCTCGTCAGCTGGCCTCGGACGCGCCTCGGACAACTGTCGCTCCTGGGCCCAGTCTCCAATCTAACACGCAGGCCCCACCAGTTGCCGTTGCGTTGCAGTATGAACCGAAGGACTGCCCCGAAGGGTGGCCTGTAGACCCGATCACCCCCTCGGTGAAGAGCATGGCCGAGGTTTGGCAGGAATAGCACCATGCCCTTGGAGGAAACCCGTCAGTCGTGGAGTTGGATAAGCGCTTTGGTAAAAAGTGGCGCTATAACTCCAAGATCAGGCAGCGGTGTTCGGAGTGATGATGAAGATGAAGCATACCGGGCCGCAGCTGGGTAAGTGCTGAGCCTGACAATGGCATTATAAAGTCAGAACAATTAATTAATATCTCACGCTCCGAGAAATAGCCCGGACATATCTATCGAAACAATTGACTACCGAGACACTATCAGACTCAACATCGCACAATTCGCAAGCGCTTAGTAGTGGCTGCGAAGGAGGCAAGCCGAAGAGGTGTCCCAGTCGAGGACGTTATCTCGCTGATGAATAACATCAAGGCAAGAGACGGCCATCGTCTCTCCCCGAACAAGATTTGGATTGGAGACTGCTCTTGGGTAACAATAAACAATCCTTGTCGTCTCTGTTGTAAATAGCTCCTAATATGTAAAAATTTACTCCATCTTGACCGTACCTAGTTGCTCGTTCTATGCCCTTGTACTGAAAGATCAATACTTTTTATCAGGTATTACAGTAGGAAAATCTACTGGTTCCTCTTTACTGAATGAATCTATACATCTGACATCTATTAGGGATACGAATCATTCTGGGCACTGAGCAGCTTGGGCCCTCTGAAACTCCCGCATCTCTTTCATCAATAACTTCTCCGGACTTCAGTCATTTGACCAAAGCCATCAAGGCTCTCACCGCGTCCCCTCTTCCGGTCTCTGGCTTCAGGTTGAAGGCCTGTGATTCGAAGACCACAACCCTCTTGTTTGGCTGCCTAAAGGCGTGTTGACCGTAGCCAGGTATTCCTTCGAAAATAAGGTAGAGAGAATCCTCACTTCGGTGCCGTGAATTGACACGAGCCAAGACTCCTGATCCCTCTACTGGAGGAGTTTTTCTTGGGCCTGCTGGTCAGACTCGTCAGTATCAAAGTATCGGATAGTCGACATCGCCTGGCCCAGTAGCTCCGCGAACTGCTGGGCCGCGGTTGGGATCTCCTGCTCTCCTGCGGCATGCACTCGACCCGGGGACCCCCTGCATGGCGGCGCTTGTATTCATATGGAATTAACCTCTCATGTAAACTACTTGGCCCAGCCCGGTGGTATAAACAAAGCTCGAAGGATATTATGGGGATTCCCTCCAGTCTGTTAGAACATAGATCTGGTGTACCACCGTGTACGTGCCATATGATTTGAGCACGATACCCCCATTATTGACTACATTGATGGGACCCCGCCCACCCAACTAGACTTTCAATCTCTGCGTGTTCTGGTTCCTTGGAAGAAGTTAGCGAATTCAAAATTGAACTACTGAGACGCAATACAAACACCGCAAGACTAAAGCTGCTGCCAAGGTCTGGCACCGCACGTGGACCGATAGTTTCAATAAACATATTTACCAAACACCAAACAAGCGTCGGGAACAGTCTCCTGTTTGTCTTCGTCGCTTGGTGTAGGGTCCGTCGCCGCTGCTGCCGTGCCTGGGATATGGGCCACTCTAGCAGTCACCGTCACGGATATGTGATAAAAGATAAGGTGTAGAAGGGATTGTTCTGTATGAACTCCGTGGTGTATTATCTCAAGTTGTCCTCTGTAGCGACGGAGATATGTATCTTTGTCAATTCCATAGAAGACTAGATAAATACAGTGAAGTAATTGGATTGGA
>NPHW01005714.1:0-10387 GCA_002240705.1 Elaphomyces granulatus | reverse complement strand
GGGTGTCCCCGAACCAAGCCGCATTTCGATACATAGGTAGGTAGGTACTTATCTCCAATTTTCTTCTTATAGCCACAAGGGGGCCTCCTATTATCAAAGCGTGATGGTAAAGAGAAGGCTGTTATCAGCGAATTCGACCCAGAAGTCTCGATCATTTCAAGCTATCAATCTTCTACGGTATCATCGCCGGCTCTTTTGGAAGGTCAGATGCAAACTTTCGTTTGGGAAATGACACGCCTATGTCTTGACATCACGTCATGTCAAGCCTTAGGAAGACATAAGTCACAATCGTCATCCCCACCCTTGATGGGATCAAATTTACCAATTTCACAAAGTGTTTGGAAGTTGTTGGCCACGAACTGACCCACGGGGTTATCAACTCGATCGACCGAGGTCCGAACGAAGCTTCACGGGAACGAACTCGGCTATAGCTATGTCTCAAGATCGAGAATTGGATCACGTCTTTAGACGGACACCATTTTTATGATTGTAAGACTCTTTTCTTTCACATGCTTTTCTATTTCCATACAGTTTTACTAACGATATATTTTAAGACCTTGACCGCTTCACGGGGACAGGAACGAGAAAAATCGAGGAGATGTTAGTCGAAGCAGTCAATGTTTTTATGTATGGAAGCCCACTAGGTGCGCGATCAACAATAATATAAAGGCCATGTACTCAACTATCAACTTCTTGCGAAATGCCGGTAGAATATACGCTGAGTTTCCTCTTCTGCCTCGGGATATTGAGGTCGTCCTCCGACCATCCAATAGTGGCGACAATTATTGGCTTAATCCTTAGTTTGAGCAGGATTTCAGAGCTCCATATAGCACGATCCTGTGGATAAATCGGCCAGAATATTGGGATATTGAGGCCAACATCGGCCAACTGCTCCCGGGACGGGGATATAAAACTATGCTGTAGAAGGCAAAGTAAATCTTCCTGCCCCTGAATCAAATATCAAAGCAGATGAAGACCCGGGTCTACTAGCGCCTCCAGAAATTCATGTGGTGGCCCCTGCCGGCGAAGAAGAGCTTGAAGCGGTTCGACAACAACTTGGACCTCTGGCTGTCAATAGCCTTCGTTCCGCACTATATCTACACCCAGCTATTGTACTGCATGGGCCTCCAGACCTCTTTCGTCGCTATACACGTCACTATGACCGCGCTCGGTTTCACAATGGCTGCGCCGCAGGATTAATATTGCTAGTATCAAACCGTATCTTAATTATCAATACATTCAAGTTTCGAGATTATTATTCTGGGTGTCGCGTGCTATTTATATCTGCCCACACAGCATCCATTCGTTTCTCCTAACTCTGGGGTGATCCAAGTACACAGGCGCTTAATAGTTAATACTTGTATCTATCAAACAAACTATATTTGTGCTCTTCGATATTAACTTTTTTCCCGATAGATTCAAGTATCTTTCTCTTTATACCTTGTGCTGCAGTACGACTCTGAGCCTTCCCCAACACTCTGATTGGTCGACAATTGCAAGATAAACTACTCAGATATTAACATTATCCTTGGTTGCAGAGTCTTGCTCGGTGGAAGTGGTTGTTATTAGTAGTTTTAACACCCAGCTGTAGGTTGCAGTGTCGCCAGCGCGACTACCTAGGTATAAAATTAATAACATATAATTTCGACTTAGTCTTCGTCGCTCTCACCCTCTCTCCGTCTTGCTAAAATACTATATTCCTTTTTTCCAGCTGTCCATCCGTAGGCAATACCGTCGTTATATAGTATTTGATGATAGTCTACTACCCATAGTAGTGATCCTTCATTGCGAAGATTTCCTACTCGATACGAAATCCGATTTAACTATCTGAAGCCGGTCTTTTCAAAGCACCGAGTACGGAGTTATGTTTTGGTAATAGGCGTTATTGTCGATTCCCATCAACCAAATCCGTAAAGCAAGTTGCAACCAAGACCGCTATCGCTCCCATTTCTTGCTCCTGGATATGGTTTGGCCTGGCAGTAGTGAAATTGCTTGTGATTTGTGCTCGCCCAGGCTCCCTTTCCTCTCTAGGCACTTGGGAGCATAAAGCCAGGATGCGGACCCTATTCATGATACTTGTTTTGGAAGTTTATACCTCGCTTCAAGCCCATGTGCCACATGGATATGGATATCGTAAGGTCCTTGAGTGTTAATTTTAATGAGAATATGTAACGTGAACTGATGTGCTTGGCAGTAAGACGTGATATCAAACATGGATTTACAAACAGCTCCACACCACAGCCTGTCCCTTCGACATCCAGTTTCATCCTGAAGGGATCCAGCACAGCCGAGTCGAGCAGTCCACCGGTTTTTTCCTCCACTTCCCCAGCCTCTTCGCCATCCATCCCGAAGGGATCCAGCACAACTGGATCGAGCAGCCCTTCAGCTGTTTCTTTCTCGAATCCTTCCCCAATCAACTCGACTCCAGCCTCTTCACCACCATCCTCCGTTTCCTCTTCCTTTCCATCCACTCCTTCTACAACGCTCGACTGCTCCTCAACTTCTTTTGGTCCGATACTGCTCTTGTAACTACAACCACTACACTCACTAGAAATGCAACAGGGATAATGGAACAATTTTTCACACCTCCAGCCCCTTGCTATGTGAATCCATGCGCAGGGCCGCTAATATTGCCCCTAACGCTTACGGTGACGAAAAAGACCACTGTGAATCCACCAGCACCTACTAATGCTCCCAATTTTTCAGGAAACCCTACAGATCAAATTGTGCCGGTCAATACACCTAATGGTAATGTCCAGAACACCGGTAGCAACACTGGCAACAACGCCAACACCCCTACAAATTCTCCAACGAATAAGGGCGGAATTGGGGCAGTAATTTTGAGTATTATCAACAATCTCATCACCAACAGCATCAATGGCGCAAGAATCAACACGGGACCAACCGTTATCGGCCAGACAATCACCTCTGTTCCTTCTACTCCAACCACGGTGGTTTCCGGTGATCAAACACTTGCCACCAGCGGCAGCACTACAGTTCCTCTCTTCGCCCCTGGAGGTAATGGCCCTACACCCATCGCAGCGGGGAACATCCCCGCTAAACCGACCTCATTTGTTGTTAATGGGGTTTTAGTTAGCATTGGGGATTCCTCCGTTGTGATAGGTGATCAGTCTATACCGTCTAGTCCAACAACTGTTGTTGTAAATGGCCAGACATTTACTCTCAGTTCGGGTAACATTATCGGCCCAAGTACCAGAGTTACAATTTTCGGTTCTGGTTCTCAGGGCGGTTCCCTGACGGCGACCACCACTGGAGATATTACTCTCTCTCTTGGCCCGTCGATTGCAGTCATACCTGGAAAGGCCTACACTATCGGCCCTTCCGCGATACTGACCACAACTCTCGTGAACGGCCAGACTATCAGCATTGGATCCGGTGGTGTTGGTTTCGCGACAAAAACCATACCACCATCTTTGTTTACTGGCGGAGCGGATGCATCACGGGGCCTTGCGAAGTCCGGAGGCTTATCTGCATTGTTTCTGGTATTGGTGGGCTTATTATGAAACGACATCCCGCAACATCCTGCAATAGATTTTCGGTATTTGCGGCTGGTAGTTCATGGCTTCGAGATTAAGGCCAGGATAATGTTTTTACGGATGTACTTTCCCTCCGTCGCTCACACTCTCGATAACTCCGGCATCTCAACTGTTGGTCGTGCGTTCCCTGCTTCACGTTTCGGGACCTGAGGTGCACCATCATGGCAAGGAGTAACGTGCCCGAGGGCGGAAATTGTTGCCTGGCTGAAACCGCAGCCTCTGGCCGTGAAAGGCCTTAAATGGCGTTCCGTCTTGGAGCGCAGGTTGGTTCCAGAGACCGCCTCTATCCAAAACTAGAAATTTATAGTCCTGTGGGATTGTCTGTGGTCCATCTGGCACGATTGTGATCTGGTGGCTGTCGTATGCCTTTTCGAACAAAGGTGGGAATTCCGGGCTCTGTTGATCTCGTCCTCTGTATCTTCTCCAAAAATATAATCCATGAACTTCTGTCCATAAGAAAGAGGGAATATGTGGGCTGCGGTCATGAAATCCCGTATTGTAAAGCCAGCCTCCACAAACTCGAAGCAGCGTACCTTCTTTGGTGTGGCCGTAGTGATCGCATAAGCTGCTTGCGGATGAGGACTGATGGCGCCGAGAGGTCTTGATTTGGAGTGTGCACAACAACTCCAAGTATGCGGCCCGGATAGAGACTAGGTTGTCGGTGTAAGTGGCTGAGAGGAACTCTCGCTTCTTGAACCGATTAGCCCTTTGATTTAGCAAGTCTCCTTTGCTCTCAATTTGATGGCGACGTTCAAGATACAGATCTCGAGCCGTTCGAATGCCGTATCCTCTAAACGAGTTTGACCGAACCATCCAGCGAAGCTCATTTAGATCTTTATCCGCAGTATTTTCTTCCATCACATACATTCAGTAATCTTCCCTGCCAAAGAATTCTTCGCTTATAGCTTCCATGATAGAGCGCTTCCTCCGTTCTTGTCAGTAGCGTTGAGACATTTCCCTCTGTATGAGACATTTTATTGGATAAGTTAGATTTGAGATCGAAAGGGCGAAGATTTGATCTGATCAGGTAAAGGGCGATGTTGTGATCATCGATCTAGGCTATATTGGGTATAGAAGCCGCAGAGACGCGACCAGTCCGTGCACGCTGAGAGAACCGAAGCAGGCCATTGGCAAAATACCTAACTTGGCCCACTTAGTTAACTATGATGCGCATCATAGGTCGCGCCGGTGACTTAATTTTTAGTCAAAAATGATACCCTGATGAACTTCCTCTTTGCTTTCTCTTCTTCCCTAATAATATTCAATCTTGAACTAAATTGCCTAAAAATACTGGTTGTAAATTTAATATTATTAAAACCTATTCGACCCGCCGCCGGTTGTTGCACGGGTTCTCCCATACTCAGCTATAGACTTCCCCCAAGGTTGGATATTCTCTGCAAATACAGGCTGCTCTGGCCCGGTTCATTACAGTTTCGAATTTACAGAGGCGCCTGCGACATCAATCTTGGCGCCTTTGAATTTAATGATGACATTTTCTGTCCCTGGCTTACCTCCGAGCAAAATGTTAATGTGGCCGCAGCGACAGCAGCGACACACGCCCTAATACGATTACGGGCTGCTTTGCTGATGCCTTTTCTGCGCACATACAATACCGATATCATGGCTCTAAAGCTCGCCGTGGGATCTGCCGTGGGTTTTCTCCACGCTCCCTTACGACTGCTTATTGCAGGACTTTGATATATTAACCATAACCTTTCTTTTATTTCCGACTTCTACCCATACTCCGTTCGATCCAGTCTACGGGTATGGAGCGGCCTCTTGACATATCATAGTCTTGAGGCCTGTGTCCTCCAAGGCGAGCTACCTGCTCACAAAGGATGCCACCTATCCGGGCAGACACGTCGGTGACTTCCAACTTCCGTACGGCGGTTAAGGCGGCGTATGTCAACCTCCTGAGGCAAAATTATTCGCACCGTTATTTTCTGGATGCTATGCGACTCAAGGGAGGGTTTACAAACACCATTGTCAACTTGATAGACATCCAACCACCCCCGCCTTATGCCTCGGTTCTTTGGGCAGGGTAGGCACCACTAGCTGGATGCCGGCGGAGGACAAGCCTTGCCCATGAGGCCTTAGGATTACCAAATACACTTCTCCTTCTCATCTCTCGCCTAGCAAGCTCGAAAACACATTAGCACGTATTTTCTATGAACTACATAGCTAATGTAAATGCAGTAGAAAGTTTTCTACGGTAGGTTGGACCTTCCAAGGTTACATTTAATATAATTTACAGTATTTTTAGAGTTGTGAGAATCGTGGATGCGCGGTGAGGACCATATCGATATAAATTCTTAAATACTGAAAGGAACTATTCTACTCTAATAGTCCCCGGTGCCCTCACCTTTTCTCTATGTAACTAGGCCTGCCAGGGCATAAACTTGTCCTATGCGGCCTTCGGCCGCTTAAAGACGTATGTAAAACAATGCAACAACAACCCAGTGCCCTCATCATCGCTTTCTGCCAAGTCGAGGCCCTGCATGCTTTTCTTGGCCTCCCCATCCTTATCTGCTGCTACATCTTTTGAGGAATGTTGAAGTATGCATATATTTAGTCGATAATTCATGCCTAATTCCCTCGAATGCCAGGATGAGGTTTTTACGGAGGTGTTTCCCCTCCGTGGCCCATACTCTTGACAATTTCGGCATTTGCAGTTGCTGGACATTGTGGAAGTCGTGGGTAATAATAATAACAGTAAAGGGCACATTTCACACCTGGAACATGTTGAAGTTTCTATCCGTCCCCTACTTACATGTTAAAACCTGAAATGTACCAGCATCGCTAATAGTAAAACATAATGGAAATAAAGATATCGTGCCCGAGGCCGGAAATTGTTCCCCGGCTGGAACCGCAGCCTCCGGCCATGGGGAGCTTTGAAGGGCATCTCATCTTGTAGCGAGGGCTGGTTCCAAAATCCCCCCTTGTCCAAGACGAGAAACTTATAATCTTGGGGAACTGTCTGTGGCCCGTCCGGCACTATTGTAATCCGATGAGAATCATATGCTCTCTCGACTAGCGGAGAGAGGAACAGGCCATCTCGGGCTCAGCTTAACATAAAGAAAATAAATACTGCAAAAGGCTCAGAATGAGCACAGTAAAGCTCTTCCACACGCCTGAAGAGAGTCCATGGATGTTGTACCCGGTTATTTATAAAAGTGGCGTCGGCCTATTATTGGCCCTTTCCATATAAGCCTAAGTTACTCCTCCGCGTCTTCCCCAAAGATGTACGAATGCGCCGTAGAAGGCGAACCGACGAACCGACGATTACTCCATATGTAGACTTTTGACGAAGATTCAAAGGAAAGATGTCGGCCGCGGTCATATAGTTCCTTCTCGTGAAGGAGCCGGTTGTGACATCCCAGACTCGAAATAGCACACACTCCTTAATATGGCCATAGTGTTCACCCACAAATGAGGGTTGATTGCGTCGAGGTCTTTGCCTGGAGGGTACACACTAGCTTCAGGTACGCCGCTCTCAGGGAGACGAGGTTGTCTGTGTAAGTAGCGGAGAGGAACTTTCGCATCTTGTCGAATCGATTAGCCTTCTGGCCGAGCGATTCTCGGACGGCGTTGGAGATTGATTTCTTGGGCTCGCTCGTAGGCTGAGAGCTCCAGGCCCTTTTGGTCGACTTACCAGTGAAGGTCGTTCAGTTTTCCTTCCGCGCTATTTTCTTCCAGTACTCCGCGCGGTCGAACGCTTCTTCACTGGACTTCTGCGATAGTTATTTCTTTCTCCCTCTGTCCACCCCTGGACGTTTCTCGTTGTATTATACATTTCGCAGAAGGAGACCCGAACGAGGGTTGGAGGAGGGTTTGCAAGAGAACAGTCAATCTGAGAGACGACTGCGACGTACCTAGGTATGGAGGAGATTGTTTCATTTTTTAAAAGTCTAATTTTTAAAAGTCTAAATAAGTCGTTGGTGACTGATCACATGACTACACTAGCACAGGCGCTAGTGAGAATGTGTGCCTAAGGCTGGAAGTTCCATACAGTATGTACTTTTAGTATGAGATATTTTATTATTGGTCTGATAGGCTATAAGTTAGATTTGAAATCAAAACTAGGTTGAAGAATTGATCAATAATGGACTCAGAAAGATGCTGGCCGTCATATTGTCAAACTTATGGAAACTGCTTAGGGCACTTGCGTTTTTGGCCCCATGATCTTTCGGTACACAATTGGTTGCGCCTCGTGCACGGACGTTTTGCACTTTGACGTTTATACAGTAGTTATTGGACAATCTACTAGTTACTGCAACTACACTATGTAGGAACTAGGAACAAGATTGGTAATTGGAAGCCTCCGAATTTATTTTAGATGGGGCCCTACCCCTTTCCCCTTTGTAAGGTCTCCCTTCCCTTTTCCTTTCCGTTGTCTTCAAGATAGGTGCGACTGTCAAATTTCGACTTATACTAATCAGCACCAGTTCTCCTACTTCTAGTTTTGATCCAAGATGCCTTTCTGCAAGTGCCGGAGTTGTCTCGAGGAAGTTCCGGTTTCTGGCAAGGAAGTGAGCAAGTCGACGTTAAGTCGTCATAAAAAGCCCACTTCACGCCGGAAACACAACATTCGCTGTACTTGTTCGCGATATCCCTCCGGCCATTCCTTTCGTTCAAGGGGAGCCTATAATTTTCACCGCAGAAAACTCCAAAAAGAGGAGACTGGTCATGATGAGCATCATGAGCCTCCTTCTGATACGAGAGCAGATGATTCTGTTGGTGATATCTCTCCAGATATTCAAGGTATGTTTTTGATGACGCCTTAGAAATTGATCGATGATGCTAACAGAAGCCATGTAGGCAACGACCGTGACGATGCCGACCAGCCCCACCCAGCTACGGAGGATGGGCATAGCTCCGACGGTTCATTTCACGGCATTAAATTAAACCTAGATGAGACCACTGACTCAGATATGATGTCTGATAGTCAGTTGGAATCACGTCGCATGACGAACTTGTTCATGATGCTTGGGGAAACGTCGGATGCATCAGAATCGGAGTCAGATTTTGGTTTGCTATATCTTTTTTTTTACTATGTTACTCTTATCAAGTGGTCACGGTCCTGGCTAATATGCTTTATATAGATAGTGATGATACACGTGATTGTGATTTCTTCCTTGGGTTGGTAGAGTTGTCGAAAGGAATCCCTCGCGCCAAAACCAACTCTCTAATAAAGCTGTTGAGAGAACACCAAAATTCCGAAAAAGAAAAAAAAAAAAAAGAAAAGGAAAGAAAAGATAAGAAAAGAGAAGAAAAGAAAAGAGCGGAGAAGAAAAGAGAGGAGAAGGGAAAAAAAGAGAAGGGAAAAAAAGAGAAGAAAAAGAAAAACTAGGGTAGGTATTCTTCTATAGGAGATATGCGTGAAAAGCTGACTAACTGATAGTTGAGCAGGCCTGACACCCCCGCAGCTTTGACAGGGTAGAAAGTGTGTTGAAAACAACGCCCTACACTATAGCTAATTGTGGTGCTTGATATGTAAATAGCCAATTGTGAAGCGGTCGGTTTCTTTTCCGATGAAAGGTTGAAGATTTGGTTATGAATATAGCCAGTAATCCAGTAAAGAAGGCAACGTCGGGCTTTTGGATGTTTTCAACTTTCCAGTTTTTTAGTGTCTGCCCATACAAAATCGCAATTACCTTTACAACTCCAGAGGGCTTATGAAGCCTCACCTGCCCTTTATCTGCCCTTTTAGACCCATCGGATTGCCAAGATTTAAGATATTTGCCCCGGACTCACCCCCCTTTGGGAACGAGGTGATGCCGCCCTGTGCTCACCCACGGCCCATGAGAGCCGCGTGAGAGATCACCTAATCGGTCGCATTCTGGGCTTATTATCGCACTATCGTCAATGTCTTGTTCAATTGCAGGGCTGAATCCTGCTCTCCCGTTCACAAGATAAATACCGTGATCTGCCCAGGGTTTTGTCAGAAAACCGTTCCCGTAGGTACAATAGTCTCTGTTGTTCTTACGAACGCGGTTGGCTACACTAAATGAATAGGCAGCCTAGCGAAGGGGCAGTTGTGTCAGGTTCGTATTGAGGGCATCTATACCAGCACCTGTAACTGTCATATAACAAAGTAAATAAGCCATGACGAAGATCCTTTAAATTTATATACACAGGGGAATTGCTCTCTTTTTAAACTCATTCTTCACTTCTCCATCTTCGCTTCATCACTCACTGGCTTATTCCACTTATACCATGGCTTGCATATTCTCATCTTCATACCATCGCTTGCATATTCTCATCTTCATACATACCATCTCTATAGACATGTATTACTCATGTCTTGGCTAACTTGTCCCTTTATGGGAACGGGCCTTTTTTGCATTATTAGTCTTTCCTTCGGAATATCTTTTGTCCTTTTCTAACTTATTAGATTCTCCGACAGGCACCCTGAATCATACTTAGGGCTCTTGTCTTTTTTGTATGTCTTTATTGTCATTGGTTTTTCTTTTCCCTTTTCGAATGTTCAGCTTGTGCGTCTTCTTTATCCTTACTGGCTTCTCGTTTCTTTTTCGAATGTTCAGCTTGTCGTTTCTTTTTGGTTGGCGTTGCCGCGTTATCGCTCTTGTTGTCCTTTCCTCTCCTCTTAAGGTCTTCGTCTCGAAGATAAAAGGTTCGATCTCCGTTTTCATCATTCTCAGTCGCCTTCTTCTTACTTAACTGACTTCCTACTTTTCCTTTTTATTCGTCATGTCGAAATATTCTGGTGATGATTATCTTTTTCCTCCTCCAAAGCGCACTAAGGTTGAGTCCATTAATGAACTGTCTTCTCGAATACGATCCCGGGGAATTCGTCTCTTTCCTCCTTG
>NPHW01005706.1:0-17293 GCA_002240705.1 Elaphomyces granulatus | reverse complement strand
CCATGGGCGGAAGAAAAAGAAAGCTTCCCTCAAAGAGAAAGATGAGATGGAAGCCTTCGTGTATCACCGACACGAAACCGAAACAAAGGAGATGGAAGAGATCACTGCTGTCCTCGCGAAATTCTGTCGTGAGATGGATGGCATAGTCAAGAAGACAATCAATGAACACAACCAAAACCAGACGGTGACTCTTATACTCACCGAGGTCAAAGCGTTCATGAAAGCAAGCATAGTCTCCCACACATCCCGGGGCAGCAGCCCCTCCCCTGCGCAGGTTGCAGATGTCTGAGGACCGCAGCCTCTACCAACGAATCACATCCGGAAGCAGACAACTCCCAAAGCTATAGCCTGTCCGCTGCCATGCACTCCCCGGAAGGTCCCTGCTATACAGACCACCGGCAATTCGACTCCCCCCAAGAAAGCCCCCCAGGGCCCTCTTCCACCAAAGGACACCAATAATGTCCAGCCCGCCACTGCGAAGTCCTACGCCGAGACTGTCGGAAGAATCTATCACGATTCAATGGACGTAATATTCAACGGTTAGTTCGCTTTGAGCGGTAAATTGATATCAAAGTAGCTTACAATTTAGTATAGCACTGACGAAAATCGGAACCAAAAGGGTTTATATTCCGCTGTGCCGACAGAGGATACAGAAGGTGCTACCCAGTTCTCGTTGCATGTGGCGCCGACTACGAAGAACAATGTACGATCACTGGGATCAAACACGGTCGTCACTGCGCGAAGTGCTTAGTTCCTCCCGACGAGCGGTATAACCTAACGGGCGTCTGGCAGGAGAGAAGTCGTGACAGTACTCTCAGCCAGTTCAATTTGGATAGAAAGAGGAACAAGGAAAAGGCGAAGGAAAAGGATCCGATGGCACTTGCCCGCACGAGGAACTTTGCGTGGGAGCACTCGAACGTCAATATCCACCAGTGTCTTGCCATCGATCTCCTGTACGTTTTCTTTTCCAACGGACTAGTCGAGTACGTCTTAAAGTGGGCTGTCAGCCTCCTAGTCCCCGAGATCTCGTCAACATCGAACAAGGACAGGACTGCCGTACAACAAGCGGCTTGAGTCATGTCCTAGCACTCCAGGTTTCGAGAAATGGATTGCCAGATGCAGGTGGAACTGGCAAAACATGAACGAAGGATGGAGAGGTGATCATGTATGGCACAGGAACATCAACTTTCACCATCTGATCGGCGTCGGGCGGAGGAAGGCCTTAAAGGAAGGCTTCCAGTTCAGTTGCTTCTCGTCTTTGCACGATACCGATCTTGGCGAAACGACCTATTCGCGAAAGAAGCCGGAATATCCCAAATATTGTGGGGCTTTGGCGAATGGGATCAACTACAACGAGACACACGGTCTGGTTGAGTTCAAGGCAAAGGAAGATACCTCCAATCGGAAACTAGGTTCAGATCGTATCTATCCGATCGAAGCTCTGGGACAGTTGATCCCAAGCGGCCGGTCGGATCACTATTTCTTCAACCCCTACATTACACATGAGGCGTTCAACACGCTATGGGATCCGGTGTATTTCAAGGATGGTCGCAAGATAGCAAAAAGGCTAGTTAAGGACTGGAAACAGAATTCAAGGAAGAGGAAATTGGATATTTTCAGAACATCATGATGATAACCAGCCTGCAGCCCTTCATCTTATTCTTCGCGGTTTCCATTGCTTCGTCCCAGCCCTCTTGTTTTTACCTTCCTCTCAGGCTTCAAGCTACAGCCGATTTTCCGAATTCTGCGGCAACCGTAGCACCTCTTGTAACCCTTTTCTTTGCCAGTGTGCCTGTGGTTCCAGCAATTTTATGAATCTCCTATGTTGTTATCTATCTATTGTTGCTACTGTAGGATTTTAGTGATCGCTCAATGATATTTGTGTGCTGCCAGCCAAGCTCCTGCCAGTGGGGTGTCTTTTCTTTCCCAGAGGAGACGATTCTCCGCATCAGATCATCATGCTGGCGCTCTTATCAGCTTGAAGTTAACATCTTAAAGTTCGTTTGACATTCATATTCCTTCACGGGCAGAGATACTTGGTAATGTTTGAACTTGAAGAGTTAGTCAAATGCCTTCAACCTTTCAAGTTCTGTCTCGATTAACATTAACCCAACTTGAAGGTAATTATTCTTAAAACTATTGGTTTTGTCTGCTTTGTCAGCCTGACGGCGTAAATAGCCTGTCTGGATCGATATGAAGGGCCAACTTGAAATACAACCGCCGGGGATATGTAGCTGCCAACTTTTCCACAATCCAAACTGGACAATCCTCGGTTTTATTCAGAAATTGCATGCAGCTGTGGTTCACTCAGGTTGGCAACTCAAGAAGTTTAACTTCAACTTAGACTCAGAACTTGAAGTGCGGGCCAGCCTGAGTGCATCATGTTGAAGCGGCTCACGCGACTGTCACGAGCGGCGACTGGAAAGACCCATGGACCTGTGCTAGTGGAGATAAAAATCTGCAGGGCCAGAAGGGGTGGCAATTTTAGCGCAGCAGATGCAGCCACGAATTCAATCAGTCGAAACACTGATTTCTACAGCTAGGAGTGTCACGATCTTGCAGAAAGGGAGGCACTATATCCGAGTTTGTATTCGGGGACACCTATCCATGGGGCTACATCCCATGATCATGCCGACACTTTTGGTTGCGTACTCGCCATAATGACAGCCATGCGAAATCGTAAGTCCGTCGGATTCATGTTCGATGCAATTGGGGACTGCGCAGATATGGGTTTCTAACCAGACGGAGTGTCTTGAACTCTTCCGATTCGACATGTGCATTGCGTTGCAAGGCAGTGATCAAGTCATCTGCAATGGCGCTGCATTTAAGACAGCAGCCGCCTATCATAGGCTGATTCTTCCGATGAGCTAGATGAGCTATATGAACGTACACCAATGTGGCATCCAAAATATATATAGTATGATATTTTTCGAGCCTAGGTAGTATTTAAATTTAATTTATATTACGGCAATGGAAATATAATATAATTTCATTTCATTTAATTTATATTTAACACCATGGACGTGATTAATTTTATAGAATACAGCACCTGCACATTGTCGTTAAGCCCTTGAGCATGCACGCCGCTGCCAGTCGCTCCATCCTCCATCTTCAGTCTCCTAAGCTCACTCTGTTTAATCCTCTCTCTTATATCCGGAATAATTACATATTGGATTCTCAATGCCAGCATCTCCAAGCTGTAGCTATCTTGAATTGCTGTCTCCCAGATAACAGTCCAGTAGCCAGGCCCCAGGTCGTTGGTGTTGGCATTTTCCAGAGCGTCAATTCGTTTCCGGATAAAGTCCGAGTGGTGAAAGACATTATACTTGTATCCCTCATATATTGGACGCAACGACGTGGATTGAATATCGAGGTCATTCAGAATAGACTGTATATTATCTCGAACGGAACGCTGGAGCTGTGGCGATGATATAAATCCCTAGTTGGTGATTGTGAGCATGATTGGATAGACAAACGCATAAAGGAACGCTGCTGCGGAACAGTTACATGCCTCAATTGTAATCCCTTCCAACAGCGACTGTGTCCTTCGGATATCGATCATGTTTAGGACTGCCGTGAGCCTGGCAAGGCCGGAGTCTCGTTCCGTAATCGTACTACCTTATCGTCCTGATCAGATCCAGTGAGGGTGTGTGAAAATAACAGCCCCTCTACTGATCACGTAGGTAATACGGGCTCTTCCTTCATCTCTAAGGGAGTGTGGGGGACTATTAATCTTGTCACCGTGAGGTATCAAGACCTCCACACAGTTCTCGAGTCTTGATTCAAATACTCCGGCCCATCTGACATCGTGGAAATTTGGCTTCGAGAAAACGGAGGAAGCAGCTCTTCGCAGACATGCTGCCTTTAATCGGTTCATGACTGACAGAGTCTCTGAAAACACGCTTTCTGTTGTCTAATATTGAAAAACTAGAAAGAGATAAAAACTGACCGGCCTATCTGACTAATAAAGCATTATACATCCGTCAGTTATCGAAACCCAGAAGAAAATAGCCTTATACGTCATGGCCTGAATGTTGAGGCACAAATTCTTATTGACTTGGACTCTGACAGGTGCTGATTATTATGTAGGTATGATATATAACTAGTGCTTAGAAGCACACCAAAACGGCTCAATGAATTTCAGTTCAGTTCACAGTGAAACCTGTTGGGATAAAAAAAAAAAAGATGACCCTGTGCCTACCTAGCCTCCTCTTCAAGCTCTTGCTTCTTGCAAACGACCCTTCGGCTCCGCGAAATCCCCTTATTATGTAGATTGGAAGAACAATGTTGTTGTTGTTGTTGTTGTACAGCACTCAGAATCCCATCCGGCTGTGCGGCATTCTATTCTCGCCATAGCCCTCTTTTTCGCGCAATACTTGTGCTTGTAATTGTCGGATCCCTTTGGCCTATCATAGCACACATAGTCTGGATCATGATCGTTATCGATATCGAAAATCATTCGTTCGGGTCCCCGCCGCGGAGCATGGGTTGCTTCCCTCCACGCTGGAGGCTCGTTTTCGGTCGGCTGTTGCAACTTAAGGCGCAATGGTTGGTCGTGGCCTCGATCGGATTGTCGACGGCGAACAAGGCTTCGCGGTATTTTGTATTCCACAGCGTCTTCTCTTTCATGTCCATCTGCAAGAAGGTATGATGTATAGACGTCCTTCTTTGCACCTGCCAGCTCAGCTGATCCATAACTACATCGGCCAGCTCCAATATCGCATTCCAGCGCTCCACGTTATTAGGGTCATTCTTCCAAACGAATAGGTGGACCACGGAAGCTCGTTTCTTCATAATAATGGATTCGGTCCGTATCTCGTTGAGCGGGATATCATGATTCATACATAGCAAGCCTGGGTAACGAGTTTACCACCCGATGACCAGGAGGTCATCAATCTCAGTGTACTATGTATATAGCTTTGCTGGACCAGCTGGGTCTTGAGTTCGGCCACCGGCACGCTGTGCGAGCGGAAACACGACGGCGAGGGAGAATTGGGATCGGCAGCATTCCATTTGAGGCAAATTCTAGCAAATTGAGGATCACAGATAGCACAGCATGCTTACTTGAAAGTTGAAACCATTTTGGTCGGATTATAATACATAAGCCTAGGACAAATGTTAGTCTATGATGGTATGGTGACAAGGCATTAGAACGGCCAAATAAAAAGGAATATGTACTGTACAAATGCTATTATAAGAATAGCATTGCCAAAAAAGAAAAAGCACCCGACTGCTTTGAAAGTATTCATCAAGGTGAGAGGCAACGCCGACCCAAGGAACCATGATATCACCTCACCAAGCTGTCATAATAATAGGAAACACCAGGGAAACGCCGGAACCCCATTCGAAAGGATCGAATAATGCAAAGCCTGCAAATCAAATGTACAATTCACCTCTTGAACCGGCTCCCCTCTCCAGATCCCGTCTTCGACTGACCCGCCCAGCGCGGCTCCCGCCGGCACCGTCTCGGTCGTCGCGTTCCTCATCAGCTAGGTCCTTTTCTTCCTCGATTTGCTTCTCCACTTCTTCTCGAAGGCCCAGAATGTCAGGTGGGATATAACTCATCTGGACGCTGGGAGCACCTTGCATGTACCGAAGCTGCTCTTTGATGGCCATCACCACAGTAGCCAAATATGAACGCGGGTTTTTGTTTTCGATCCTGCGCATCTCTGAAAGCGGAGGGAAAAGACTGTAATCAGGTCCGAAATGATTACGGAAGGCTACCGTTTCGGGAATGTTCGGGTCGATTTTGTCGGCGGCATCAAGGAGAATAGAAGTCTCGTGAGCCCATGCCCGCGATACATTACGTGGTGTGTATCCCCCACCCCCCACCACCAAGAGAGGGATTCCGAATGTCTTCGTATAGGCAACACAAGCGCCGTGGCCCGTGACGTTGAGATTGAAGCAGCCAAGACGGTCGCAGCCTAAGCTGTCTGCGCCACATTGGAGGACGATCGAACCGGGATTATACGTCTCCACGCACGACCCGATCACCTCCTTAAACAATTGGAGGTAATCGTCGTCCTCGATTCCGTCGTTCAAGGGAACGTTGATGGCGTGATGGGCACCTGGGTTGAGGGGGTGGGAGGGACCGGTGCTGTCGAGACCCCCCGTGCCCGGGAAGAAATTATCCTTGTCGTATTTGTGGAAGGAGACCGTTAGGACACGGTCAGTCGACCAGAATGCTTGCTCGACGCCGTCTCCATGGTGTACGTCGATGTCGATATACATCACCCGGGCGTGATGCCGGAGGAGCTGGAGGATACCCAGGACGATGTCATTTACATAGCAGAACCCGCTCGCTTCTCCCTTCTTCGCATGGTGGAGACCTCCTGACCAGTTGATGGCGATCTCGGACTGATTGTTGACCAGTTT
The DNA here is from genome assembly GCA_002240705.1 of Elaphomyces granulatus. Taxonomy (NCBI): domain Eukaryota; kingdom Fungi; phylum Ascomycota; class Eurotiomycetes; order Eurotiales; family Elaphomycetaceae; genus Elaphomyces; species Elaphomyces granulatus. The sequence continues at coordinate 10,918 of NPHW01005706.1, read as the reverse complement.
GCGTGCAGCATCGACGGTGCCGCCTGCATAGAGGGAACAGTAATTGTAGAGACCATCGAAGATGGGACAGTCATCCCCGATATTGTAGGTAGCCATGCGATCACCCTGCTCAGGGACCTCCATGTCCCCCGGCATCACCTGCTTCAAAAAGTCGAGATAGTCGGCCTTATGGAACTCTGCCATTTCCTCAAAGGTAGCGGCACGCGACAGGTAAAGGTCCATGGCATGATGCATGCCGTAGGCTATCACCAACTGCTTCGTCAGGGTGAGTCGCCATGGCTTCATGGGATGTGACTGGCCAAAATGGTGCGGCTCGACAGCAGGATTCGCATGCCAGGAGACTCGGTAGCCTTTTGGTCGAGCAATTCCATTGTGCTCACGCTCCCGGGTTACCTTACGGTCATCGCTGAAAGTGACTGAAGAGCGTTGTTGCAACGGAGCATACTCTTGGACGATGGACGAGCGCGCCATGGACGCAAACAAACAAAAGGAAGGGAAAGATAGTGCACCTCGGTGCTGCACTTACTCATGCAACTCACCTTGCAGTGCAGTCAAAACGAGAAGAAGATAATCTCGGCAACCCGAGAGAGATCATCTTTCGGTGCGGCTGAGGCGGCGCATGTCACTGGATAAGAACCATGGATGGTGGAGACGTATTTAAAGTTAGGCATGGCACCAGTACGAGTCTGGTCAGTACTAGTACTATCCTATCATAGGTTAGGTAGTACTAACTATCATAGGTTAGGTAGGTAGTACTACATATTTTATTCTCGCCTTTTATTTCCTTGCTCATAATACTATGATAGAATCATATCATATGATAGCCTAGTGAGTTAAAAAACAAGAATTTTTCTTCTCTTTTATATTATGTGATAGTTTGTGCAGCAGATAGGAAGCGGGGAACTACATATTACATACAACCAGGCCTATCAACAGTGTTAAATGCTCGAGGATTGTATTTATGCATAATAAATATTCCTTCCATCATTAGGCCTACAATAAACTAGCTAACAACCCAAGAAGCAAGGCAGCCAAAGAGACAAACAAAAGATTCAAGAAGAAACAAACACAGGGTCGACTCCCCCTCGATTCCCCAATTTTACAGTATTCGCCCGGGGTTATTTTGACATGTAAACTGTGTCATGATACCTACCTACCTAATACATACTAACTAACGACTTTGCATGACACTATATGGCCGTTGAGCAATCGGAGATTTTTAAAGGCCGGAGGAAGCGCCACGTTCACAGCGGTTTTTCATCGCTTGCCTCTCCGAGCATGCTGACTGGTCAGTGCAGTGTTCAAGTCTGTTCTCTTGCAGTAGTTAGTGATGAGCAGGCCTAGGGAGTAGCCCTGCAACTCTAGGCCTGAGGCTGCCAGTGATCGTAACTACGGTGTCTTTGTAGAACACCGAGTCCGTGGCCACTCATCGTAACAACCCGAAAGATCAGATCTATTATTAATGGTGGACTTGCAGGTATGGAGCACTCCACCGACGGTCCACCTAGTAGTCAGACTTGAGAGAGGCCGGGGTAGTTATTAGTTACATTACATAGGGCTGTTAACATTGACACTTAAAGTTATCATAACTAGTAGTACTAGTACATACAGATACTATGATACTGTAGCCGATTTAGTCCCAATGATGCGAGTTTAAGTCCGCATGAGGAATAAATGCTAGCGTAAGCGAGCATTTATTATACTAGTTTTTATACTATTTTACTAGTTCAATACAAAGAAAGAAAGAATAATTAATCCCGGGTTGTGGAGATCTCCACCTTCCAGTTGAGGTGCTGTTGGATCCCGACGAAAGATCTCGGGGATCTCAACTTCATTATCCCTAGCTAGAGTACCTAGTGTCGGTGACTATGATACTATCATACGTGTCTAGGTTCTACATATTCTAATTTCTATCTATAGTTACAACTTTCCTCAATTCTCAACCTATATTACGATGACTGTGATATCGATGGGTCTAGGCCTAGGCTGATCTGCTTCGGGGATCTTTCTTTCTTCATATTTCAATATCACGAAGAATCAAAATGTTATGGATCTGTCCAAGGTATCATCATGTTTGTCTTCCAAATGTACAGTGGTTTCCCCACGCTGTCTTATGTATGTATATGATTATCTAGCTGCTAGGTAGCTCGCTAAAAGATAAAGCTCATACGCAAGGGGGAAGTGGGCAGTGCAGAGTACATTCTGTAGTTGTAAACAATAATCAGGTTAGGGCAATCATAGACATACATACATAGTTATTAGAAGCTTATAACTCATGAAATTCACACATGTATCTCCCAAACAAGGTATTGTTACCTACCTATGTAGCAGAGCACCTTGTGACAGGTTTTAGCTTGAAGAATTCATGCATGGCTTTCATCCTCCGCACAGTGCAGACCATTTAGCTTCTTGCATCTCCATCCACAAGCACCACTAGTAAATCGTCCGGTGAGATAACTAACTTATTAGTATATACCTAATAACGTCGTCGCGACTTTTTTCAAAAAAAAAACTGTTCGTCTTCCAAGAAAATAATATTACATATTGCTTCCATGTCTGTTTATACGTACAGACTTCAACTAGACTTCTGACTTTTGATTATATTTATATACAAGTATTATGATATGGATATATACAATATGTGATATTGATATTCCATGAGTAGGTGGCCTTATCAGGATTCGGGATCCATTATCGGTACGGGGACTACCATGAGGTGAGAGAGAGATGGGTCCCCGAACCGGTTCTTCTTATTCAGCCTGAAACCAAAAGACTGTTCCCAGATGTTGGAATTAATGTGTTTGGAGGGAAGGCCTCACATTTGATCGATATACCGGGTCCAGATAATGTTTACTCCTGTGCATACCTCTTTGGGAGCCCTGCTCCTCTTCAACGGTTCCTTCGGTTTGTTAATACATAATGGGGAGGTGTTTGGCATCTCCTCGATTCTCTCTGGCTCCGTCTTCCAGCCTAGTTTGAAAACCCTTCCCATCGTTGCTGGTTTGTTATCAAGTCTTGGGACAGTCTACCTGGCAACGCCATCACTGAGACCGAATTATCCGGATGCTCCATCCTCTTGGACGTCAGCAGCATCAACACTAGGACTGGGGCTGCTTGTTGGTTGGGGAACGAAGGTAAATGCCTCCTGTCGAAAGAGAAAGGCAGCACAGCTCACAAGTGGTACAGAATGGCAAGGGTTGCACCTCCGGCCATATGCTCTGTGGCCTGTCTCGTCTCTCGCCACGATCACTGATTGCAACTTCTTTGTTCTTTTCGACCGCCGTAGTAACTGCCAATGTCATGCAGTTGGTATCCAGCTTCAATATCATTCCGCCTTGTGATGGTGTTCCATGCTACACCCCCACCTATCCATCGCGATACGAATTAATCTTCATGACGGCCGTGACGACCCTCGCATTGTTCACGAATTTCTTCCTCGTCCCGCGGGTGCTAAAACGGTCTAAAAGGTCCAGATACATGTTTGCCTATCTAGCAGGATTGGAGCTTGGTCTTGGACTTCTCATCACTGGGATGACCGATCCAATCAAAATTCTGCGGTTTTTCGTCTTCCCCTCGGACCTGTCACGATTCGATCCTTCGCTAGCCGTTGTGTTCTTCTTCGGCATCTGTCCGTCCCTTGTTGGTTATCTCATTACGAAGCCTGGAGCGCCTCTTGAGGAGGGAGGGAAGGAGGAACCTACGTTGGCAGACAGCTGGAGCATTCCCAATCTTACAGTGGCTGACATTGACTGGCGTTTCATCGCAGGAGCAATAGCCTTTGGGCTCGGATGGGGCTTGAGCGGCGTGTGTCCAGGCCCTGCTTTGCTGAGAGCCGTTATACAGCCGCTATGGGGAGCGCCTTGGATGGGTGGTTACATCCTAGGAAATCTGATGTAGCTAGGGTGTTTAATACTTGGTCGTCGAAACCTGGCAAGCTGATCACTTGGATGTCATTGTTATTGATGAAGGGGTTTAGTGCAGCGACGTTTTCTTGCTTTATTGATTGTATACATATCAATTTCTATATATAATGTTAGGGTTTCTTCATTTGGTTGTTTAAAGGTCAAACATGGATAAATCTATTGAAAATCTATACTTGCACACGTACCTCTCAGAATCCAATAAGCCCAAACGAGAAACGAGGATACCCAGGTATAGAAAGGATAAAAGTTGGAAATCAAGTGCTAGGCGAATAGAACAAGGAAAAAGATAAAGAACATATCAGCATTCCCATGACATCAACGAGGCGAATGAATTACACAGAAGATGCAGTACAAACGGGGATGATAGAACTTAATAGGCAGGAAGCTTACAACTCTGTCTTTCTAGTATCGGGATTATTCTTCCACTCTGCGACCTTCTCGCTTCGTGGTAGTGGCACTGATGGAGTCCTCTTGACGTCCGCAGTGTCGATGAAGTTTTCGAGTTCCATCCACTCTGCCGCAAATGCTGTGATGAGCACACCCCAATCTTCTACGGTGTTCATGTCCAGATGATCGCCATCGTCATGCAACGTATGCCAGACAGTCGGAAACCCAGTTATGGGCGAGGAATCGATAATGTGAAGCACTTCCACCCCGCGCTCTAGGAACGGAAGGTGGTCATCTGCAATGCCGCTATGGCGATAATGTGATTTTATCTCCCTCGTTGCGTCAATGAGCCATCGAGGCTCTTCCGCGGCCTTAGAATCGGAGCGTCTGTTCTCCGTCACGGGATAGTTGGGCGATGATTTAAACAGTTTCAACTCTCGCAGGCGTTTCTCGATGGTAGCCATACTTTGATATGCCCAGTGCGTCGTCTTGAAATAGGACTGTATCTTGGGATCCTTAGAGCCTAGGAGATCCAAGAGCATGAATAACATAATCGACGAAAGGGGTGTCTTGAAAGTTGACATGGACGGGTTCACGCGCGCACCCCATTCCTGAGCAAGCGAGCGCGACCCATATAGCGAGTCCGTCGCCGTCCACTCATTGAACGCCTCTTCCCCGTCCAAAAACATGACCTGGATCCCGGTGTGCTCATCCAACGAGCCTTGTGTGTGCCCTGCTTTGTCCATGGCAGCCCACTTCTTGGTGAGAGCGTCGTCAATGCTCCGCATTGCATGCATAATAACTGCACAAGGCACTGCGCTGTCAATCGCGCCGATGAACCCTTCCGGCTTGTATTTGCTGTCATAATGAGCCGCCAGCGTCAGTCGACCTACATTGCCGGAAGCAACCCACGGAGGATCTCGTGTGGCAATGAAATTGACAAAAGGGACCTCCCTGTCCCCAGTCACTGGTGTCTTCGAGGTTGAATTCTGGAACTCTATTTGCCAGTCTGGAAGGGAATGACGGAAGAAATCTGCGAAGTGATTGAGGACGGCCGTTGATCCAGGAGTCCCTGGGACACGCGGTTGCAAGATCGGAGCAAGAATCCCACCAGTATGAATATCGAAGTCCTGGTCTGGCCGCGGAAGAGACTTCAGTGTGCCATCGGAAACGACGCTGTATGCTTCATTGGGGCGTGACAGGGAGATCAGTCCTAGGCACGTTGATAGCAGGAAGCGAACGAGACGACCAGATATCACAGTCATAGTTTCGCGTCGTCATTAACTAACAGTCGGGATAATAAGCAGACCAGCATTCTTGAAGAGAGAAGAGACCACCTTGATGGTTGGTGGGGGTTAGATTATGATTCATATAGGTAGAATATGCGGCTAACTTTTATGTTGCGCCGACGTCGCCGAAGTACATAGGTATACTCCAAAAAACTACTACACGTCTCATATATATGATAGCTAATAAGGTGCCTCACAAAACTCGTTTTAGGCAATAATTAAAGTCGTCATTTAGCGGTTTGATGTGGTTCCAGCTCCATTGACCTTTGCGACTGCTCCCCGACAGTACAATGGCATGGGTCCTTCTGCGTGCATCACGGCGGCCGTCCTTGCTCCAGCACTGTCTCCAAAGAATTGTCCAGAGGAAGGGAGCGATAGCTCGCTTGAAAACCACTCAACCGGCTTTCCCGCGTAAATCCCTTTCTTCGCCAGTCCCTCATGCAAAAACAACGATCAGACGAGGTAGGAAGGACGCACCAGATTGGGTAGTTTCGGAGCTAATGGTCGACATCTAGGACCGCCAGAGCGCATCTTGGTATATCATGGCGGCACAGGAAAGACGATCTTCCTCGGAATGCTTCGCATTACTGCGATCTTCGTCTTTGGTGCTTCGTGCTTGGTGGTAGCTCCAGCTTTTGGGGCTTCTGAATTTCCCGTATATATCGCCCCGGCCGGTGAGTTCTTCAATGTTCCAACGCGTTCGGGTCGTTCTGCGCATATTCTGACGAGGAACGAGTGCAGTCATCATCGGTGGTGCTCTCCCCTTACTTTTTATATCATATACTGCAGCGCCGTTTGTGAACTATATCCATCTGGCTCTTCCAGTATTTACACGACGGTCTCGAGAACAAGCTCTACATTATGCTCGCAATCTACCCCCTAACGCTACCCTCTTCATCAACACTATGAAGTTTACAACCATTCCACGGCAGACAGAAGTGCGGCTGTCGGACTTGGTTCCTGATAAAGCCTACCTACGGCCAGTCACCTTCAGAAATCGGAATCCTACCCCTCTTCCGTGGTGGCAAGGACGCGCCGTTAGGCAATTTTACACTGCTGAAAAAAGCAAGCCCGCAACGGCTACATCAACCTTCTACCCGGATCTTTGGGAGCATGTGTTTAAACGGATCCTAGACAATTCACAGCACAAAAACATCTGAGAAATACAATATGTGTTAGAGATAACCTTTGATCATTATCACAGGCATGAAAAAAAGCCCATCTATCCCATTGTGACTACATAGAGGGTGCCACATAGAAGGCATCACATGGAAGGCAACAAATGAAAGGCACCATAAGGAAGGCGTGTCGTCACGTATATATTCAATGCTCTTTATTCACTGAAGATCTGGATGCGTCTTGCTTCTGCACTTAACCAATCGCACCTGTTAACCCCTGTGACTGCCTGCGGTTCTTGCTGCTGCTTCTCTGTTGTAATCTGCAGCACAGTAATGATCAGACGATGTCATTTCCCCTTCTTACAAGCTTCCACATTCTGAAACGCTTGGGTCGTCTCACACCGTATCGTCGTTTCCTGCTAGGATTCTTTGTAATTCTGGGACCCGCTTGTGCATTAAACACCAGCTTGCTTTTCCTTAAGTGAATGTTTCATTCATTGTCGTTGACAACCATCTCACTCCTAGGACACAACCACTACCTAGAAGTTTGGTTTTTCTGAATTAATCCTGTCTTCAAAACTCTGTTCTCACGAAATCTCCTTACTTGCCCGCAAAAATGACGTCCATAGGGATAGACTTTGGTCTCACTCATACTGAGGCCAGATTGATTTTCCTAGGCGTCATCTGTTCTGAGGGACAGAATAAGGTCAGTTCCGTCTCTAACCCCTTCGTTTCTTCCTAGGGTCACCATTTACTTCTGTATCCTAATCTCAACGAAACCAGATCGATTTCGACAAGATGGCTGTGAAAGGAGGTTACAGTTCCAAGGCTTCTGCCTATATCCAATATCGCAAGGCCAAGAGGAAGTTGCTCGAGGCTCACGGAGAAGGAAATTCAAATGAGAGTGTTCAACCCACTCTCGTGAGTCCAATGAATATTGGTAGTCAGACTCCTGGAGCGTCTCTGGTCGGTAGTCCCATGGGGTCTGTAGTCACCACGCCAGGCACATCCAGCAAACGCAAGGGTACTCTCTCGACTCCAAAGAAGAAACTGGAACCAGCAAGTGTCACCTTTTACGACTATTCTTCTCCTACTCCAATTAGAGCTTCTACCTTGCCCCAGCACCAGCAGGCGATGCTGGCACCGAAACTAGCATCTCTTGATGTTACCATGTGTACCCCTCCTACGAACGTCAACGTGTTTGACTCCGCTCCCACACCAAAGAAACCTCGCAAACCACGTGCGAACCGGATCAGCGCTCCTGTGTTTGAACCTCTTCATGAGACTAAAAAGCGTCTTCGAGAGTAAGTTTCCACATTGAATTTATTTCCGAGAGAGTTAACCGTTTAATGCTGGCTCCCAGGGACGCTGCACAGATCGATCGACCTGATATATTCCTCCCCAACCCTGCAGAAGGTATGGACCCTAATTTGGCCTTCGATATGCCAGGAGGCGCTTTCTACGATATTGTGGAGGATACCTGACTGCATTTTCCTATCCACACCAGCGAAGTTTTCCTGCTCAATTCTGACTAGGTCTATTGGAGGCATGGCATGAGAGCCCTTTTCTCTTTTGATTTGACCTTTATTTTCTGCTAATTCTTGCCCACACCGTTGGCAAATAATATCCCCTAAATGCCCCCCTCCCCCAACAGCCTACATACGCTTTTCTATTATCCGAAAAGGGACTCTTTAAAGGAGGGCGGCAATGATTCTGCTGGGGTTGTTACTTTTTTAGTTTTGTTTACCTGTATTGCGTCGAGCAACGAGTCTAGGTTGCTCGTAGTCTAAATTGAAACGAAGTTGCTTCTAATAATAATAAGCATATTCAGCAGTTGCATTCTCCATTCCAAGTTTCCATTCACGTATATTAGTCACATCGAGATTACAACCTGAGACCCTTTTTATTTTCTAATAAAAGGCGCCCATCTAGGTCATTTTACTTCAGTTCATGATGGCCAGTCTCACACTCTCTTTTTCCGTTGGCAAAGCAGCAGCAAAAGAGAAAGCCTAGTCTCATCCAGCTACAGTAGGCCTTTAAAATTTACATATATAACACTAATAATTTTTTTTTTCCTGGATGATTAGATAGAGTAGCGTTAATTTCCAATCTGCCGTGGGGGTAGACGATTGGTTAGAACTAAGATTGGTTAATTTCTCCTTTTTGAAAAAGTTGCTACATACCTATGATATAAATAATTATAATTTAATCCTAACACTATTGTTAGAACGTACTGTAGGAAAATAGTGAAAGGTGTGTATTGGTGTCTGTCTGCCCAATTCTCATGGGCTCTGGCGATGATCTATATACTTCAGAGTTAACAATACATGAGCCACTCATAGCGGCGACCTCTACCTCTCCTGTCGGTGCATAATCTTTCCGAATACGGACTTGCGGTGAGCGTGACATGATCTTCGTTGTCATGATGACAAGATTTTCGGTTGATGCATGACAGTTGAGGTTTGACTAATTGGTGACGCATAGCCGTACATGAAACCAATGAGAGAAAACAACCACATTGGTTCTAACACCCCCAGATGTGACTGAACCGGTATTCTTTATGAGTGTGCATGATATTGTTGGGTTGTTCAGTGAGTTAGAGTGCCTTGGCTCAAAGCAGAATACCCCAAAAAAAATAGATGGTGGCATGGTAAAGCCGACTATGAAACAATTAGAGGGAAAGGGTTATAAAAACACTCTTGAAGATGAAAAGGCTCTCACTGGAACAAAGAGAGATAATCTTGTAAGAGTCGCCTAGGATCTCGTTAAAAAGCTCAGTGACGCCAAAAACCCTATATAGGGACAAAAAGGAATCGTCAGGGAGGGAAAGAGTATCCGGGCTCAGCATAGAGGTCATAATGACACAGAATAGAGAAGGTAGACGTGAAATCATGGGCAGGATATGGGGAAAGGGACCCTTGCCCAAACAAAAGATCTTTGTATTGTGTCGTTGAGCTAAGTGGAAAATCCACTTTTCCTTCTCGACTCAAGTTTTTAACGGGCTACCACCTGCTCTTTTACAAACTTAGAGAATCGAATAAGTCATATATGTCGAGTTTTTTCAGTAAACACATCGTTTTCAATGCCCTCACCTAATGCGCCACTGCTTCGTCCGCTCCAACGCCCGTAAAAGATAGGACCTCAGCCAGAACAATTGAACATATATTCCTCGTCCCCATCAACTTAAGACTCTAAAATCTCTTCTTGACAGTAAACAATTCTGTATGCGCCAATTTGTGTTTGATTATTTCAATCATAGAGACGACAATCCACTCAGCTCAGCATCCTGCCTCACATTTCACTATGGAGCCTCTGAAGTGCTCGAACCAGGAAGCCGAAGAGTATGAGACGGAAAGTCGCCCCCTCAGAAACGGCATCGGACTCGTCGAAGTATATTCCCTTCACAGGTTTAGGCACGAGATGGTCTTCACGTATGCCATAGAAATCGAAAATGAACATTGCATTCCAGTCAAAGACTGCAATGTCTTTACAGCTGCCTGAATATTTTCTCGCTTGTTTTGAGAGCGAAACTGCGTTACCAGCTAGGAGAGTACCGTCAATGTTGCCCATTGCCTCGCCCATCTTTTCCGCTGCATTTGCCTGAGAGACTTCGGCCGGCTCAAAATCCTCCCAGTGTATTATCTTCGTATTTTTAAATTCAACGACGGCCAGTTTTTTTTTTCTCCGCCGCCCTGAACAAGTGTCCACACCATATCAAAGCGGCTGTGTGGTCCAGATACCTCACTCTCGCAGTAGACCGTGACACCTGGTGGAAGAAGGGCTGATAAAGCGACGTTTACCGGGTGGAGAAGTTGCAATATGGAAATTCGTATTACATCGGCCTCCGATTTTAGTCGATGAGTCGTTTCTGTCACCGGCATAACCGCGTTAAGATCACTGGAAGGGGCGGCATTGCCTTCAAGATTCTCCCTTGCTATCTCTGTGAGCACTGAGATGTGCTCTCTGATGAAGATAGGTACGGGCTCTTGCAAAAATGTGGTGGGCGCAGTAGAACTAATCGTTCTATACATGTATTGCCCTGGAAAAGCTGAGATGACATCGGGCAGCTTGCTTTTAAAAGACTGAAGGATCGACTCTTGCATGATGGAAATCTGGTGGAAAATGCTGATGCGCCTCTCCATGAGGAGCGAGACTCTAGGGAGCTTGATTCTTCTATCTAGCAGACTTGCTAACAAGCAAG
>NPHW01005704.1:0-13896 GCA_002240705.1 Elaphomyces granulatus | reverse complement strand
AACAAGCTGATTTTACCGTCTGGTCCGAGATAAATCAAACGGCCGACGTCATGCGGCTCAAGTTTTTAGTTAGTTACTCTGGCGGCCCAAGGCTACATACCTTGCTACATAGCCACATCTTTACGGTCGTTTGACGGGCCATTCCTTCCCTCCTCCCCCAGCAAGTGAGATGACGCTGGAAGAGTTTGAGAAGGCCTTAGCAGAAAGTCGCGAAGAAGAGAGGAGACACAAGGAAAACAACAAGCACAAGGATCGTGACCAGGACAGAGATCGATCAAAGCACCACCTTCACCATCATCGCCACCATGAACGGCGTCATTCCTCCAGGTCGAGAGAGCAACAGCATGGACGAGATCGCGGCCCACGACGCGAGGATGAGGATACACATCGACACAAGCGGTCACGTCACACCCTTGATAATCCTGATGGTATAGAGCACGGCCGAAAACGAAGCAGTCGAATCCAAACTAAGGAAGATGGACAGTCACCCATGCAGGAAGCTGTCGCTCAGCAAGAACCCTCATTATTCAAGAGAGATGTCTGGATGGAAGCGCCGTCTACGCTGGATGTCGACTACATCCAGAGCCGCAATACCCAGTTGCAGGAACAAATGCAACCAGAAATGCTACAGGCAGATTTTGAGCTTAAGCCACACCACAGAGAGCTCAACAAGCATCTACGCGACATCATTGAAGGGAAAGCAATTGAGAATATCGAAAAGGAACCAGCTCAGCATGAAGTGGATTATACATTTGGTGATGCTGGCTCGCAATGGAGAATGACGAAGCTTAAGGCAGTCTATAGAGAGGCCGAAGAAACCAAACGACCTATGGAGGATGTTGCTATCGAGCGTTTTGGAGATCTCCGTTCATTCGATGACGCACGAGAGGAGGAAACCGAGCTGGACCGTCGAGAGAGATACGGTGACACTTATGCTGGGAAAGAGAAACCATCTGGCGAATTCTTCCAACAGAGGAAACTCGATCATGGAATCCGAAAGAACGAAGCTATCAAAGATGCCGTCCGGGAGTTCGAGGCTGAAGATCAGGGCAAACAAATGGAAATTGAACCCCCTGCAAGGACAACGCAGCACCTGGACGCTTCTGCCCTAAACAAACTCCGAGCCCAAGTAATGAAAGCCAAGCTGAAGGGTTCTTCCGATATAGAGGAACTGGAAGAGCGCTATAACGCTGCAGCTGCTTTGTTGGCAAACCGCAGGGAAGCTGACGTGATCGTCCTTGGAGTCATGGAAAATCGCATGCTTGCGGGAGGAGAGAGAAGAGAAGTAAAACCCATTGAGAATAAGAGAGGCCGTGAAAGAGGTCTAGTGGAAGAGAATGAAGATATGACAATCGAAGATATGGTGAAAGAGGAAAGGAGGACGCGAGGGCAGCCCGGCGGTGATGGCCTACATTTTGCAGAGAGGATATCTAAGGATACTAGATTTACCGTGAGTACCACTCGATGCGTCCTTCTCTTCCTTCTTCCTTTTTTGTCTTTTTTTTTTTTTCAAATTTCAACCCTGCTGATGACGTCTAGAATGATCTCGAGTACATGGACGACAATGCCACGAAACTCGCAAAGCGTGTACAAAAGTCCGAACTCAATCTCAAGAATGTCGCTATCAACGAGTTTCAAAAGATGAATCGCATCCTAGATAACTGTCCTCTTTGCCATCACGAAGATCTGAACACCCCTCCAATTGCCCCTGTGGTTTCTTTGGCCACTCGAGTGTACCTAACACTCCCAACAGAACCAGAACTCAGCGAAGGCAGTGCTTGTATTGTTCCTATTCAACATCGAACCAATCTCCTTGAATGTGACGATGATGAATGGGAAGAGATCCGAAACTTCATGAAAAGTCTAACACGGCTGTATCACGACCAGGGCCGCGACGTGATTTTCTACGAGAATGCCGCGCATCCTCACCGGAAACGGCATGCTGCCATGGAAGCTGTTCCACTACCACATGGCCTCGGGGAGACGTCGCCCGCCTTTTTTAAAGAGGCAATCCTTGCCGCCGACGATGAATGGACACAGCACAAGAAGTTGATCGACACCCTAGCTAAGGCCCGACAAGGCCTAGGGAAGCAAGCCTTTCGGCGCACTTTGGCCAAAGAAATGCCTTACTTCCACGTCTGGTTTGTGCTCGATGGAGGGCTAGGTCACGTCGTCGAAGACCCGGATCGTTGGCCGCGTGGCGATCTCTTCGCGCGGGAGACTATTGGAGGCATGCTCGATCTAGGGCCAGATGTTGTCAGGCGGCAAGGACGTTGGAATAAGAATGGAGATCGACGAGTCGATGGATTCAGGAAACGGTGGAGAAAATTCGATTGGACTAGAGTACTGACTGATGGTTAGATTAGTCCGAGCGAGTCCAGTCGTCGTCTTTGTTATGTTATTATCGGAGAGCCGCGGAGGATTTCATATGATCTTTTTCGCACGGATTTTGACCCGCTCTGAACCGTCGGTGCATTCTCGCGAAGGGCAGGTTCCAATAAATAATTTATTTCTATCCAGATCCCTTCTAAGGGCCCACGCAGGCGAACGCTGTGAGAAAAAACCTGCATATACGATATTATTATTTGCGACGTACATACATAAGGCTTAATAAAGCTTCTCAGTCTTCCACCAATTTGTATCATCGCCCAAAGACAATCTCAAATGACATTCTTGAATTGCTTTGTATGATAGATAGTAAGAGTGGCTGTGCTCTTGGAGGTGGGGTAATATAGTACATAACTAGTACCTATGTAGTTAAATGTGGGTGCCACCGTGCCCCTAAGGTTTATTGGCGGCTGACCTCAACCCTCGGGCCTCTCGGGTAACTACCTAGGTAACTAGGTTGCCCGTTGCCGGCAAACCCTCTCGGTAAAGTTTTATAGGACAAGCAATGGAAGCCCAACTACCTAGCTGACCAGTGACAATCTTCTCCACAATTGGGTTCTTTGGTGAATAGGTAAACAAGTACATTATTATATCCCCGCCATGTTCTGTGATATATACATGCAGGGACAAAACAGTTCATTTATTTCGAAGGAAGCTCAATATGCTCTAACTAACCACAATCTCGCGGGAAGCTTTGATACATAGGTATCAAGTTATCATACTCCCTACAACAGTCAAAAATGGGAAAGCCCAAGGTCCTTCTCCTGGGTGAAATTGAGCAGTATGTCATCCCAAAGCTACATCTGTCAGATTCTTTCCTTAGAAGAGAAAAGAAAGGGAGGGGGAGAAACAAAGGCTTCTTTATCCCTTCCCGATTACTATCGAAATGTTGACTTTTGCATTCCTGGGCTGCTATAAAGTGCAGATAGCGCTTGGGCTTCTCTAGGAGATGTCGCAGAATTGGTCAAGCCAACGGCTACCAATCGAGTGGAATTTATCCAGGAATGTCAGGATGGCAACTTTGAGGGTGTCGTTGCTGCATATAGGACTTTTGCGTCAACTGAAATGACTGGTTCCGTTGACAAGGAGCTCCTTCAGGTGTTGCCAGAGTCATTACTCTTTCTTTCCCATTGCGGTATGCATCTTTGGACTCTCACCCTTTTCTCTTTCAATCACCTGTTCTTAAAAGAAGATTCTCGCATTAAGCATCGATCAGCCAGCCAAGGCAATTGACTAAAAAGGGGGAGGGAGGGTGGGGAAAAGTCACAGTTATATTTATATTCCATTGTCAATGTTGAATCCAATCTTAGCTCGTTTTAACTCACATGCTATATATATATATAGGGGCCGGTTATGACACGATTGATGTGAATGCCTGCAGCTCACGCGAGCCTCCTCTTCGCGTATCCAATGTGCCCACCGCTGTCGATGATGCGACGGCCGACACAAACTTGTTTCTCATCCTTGGAGCCTTGCGTAACTTCAACACGTCCGTGCTGTCGCTACGCGAAGGCAAGTGGCGTGGCAACCCCTCTGCTGTGCTTGGCCATGATCCAGAGGGAAAGATTCTGGGGATTATAGGAATGGGCGGTATTGGACGCAATTTGAAAAAGAAAGCAGAGGCATTTGGGATGCGAGTTGTGTACCACAATCGTCGGAAGCTGAGTGACGAGCTCGCCGCTGGCGCAGAGTACGTATCTTTCGATGAGCTACTCGAAACTAGCGATATCATTAGTCTGAATCTACCATTGAACGTATGTTGACCCTTTCCTAGTCAGTTTCTTTGATCTGGAAGTGGGGGAAGATATAAGATTGGGAGTTCCTTTCCATTTTTCGTGAGCAGCAAAAACACTAACTTATTTCATAGAAACACACCCATCATATAATCGGCCAACCAGAATTCGCAAAGATGAAAGACGGCGTTGTCATCGTCAACACTGCCCGAGGCGCCGTAATGGACGAAGGTGCCCTAGTTCAGGCCCTCGATAGCGGTAAGGTCCTTTCAGCAGGCCTTGATGTTTTCGAAGAGGAGCCGACGATCCACCCTGGCCTATTACGCAACCCGAACGTTATGTTACTTCCGCATATGGGAACTTGGACTGTGGAGGTAAATATCAGACTTTTTTGCTCCCCCTCCTCTCCCTTCCGCTCCTTCTTTCTTCCCTCGTCTTCCCTTATCCTATTTAGCACCATATAAATTACTGACCAGATACAAAACCGTGTACAGACCCAAACAGCCATGGAAGAATGGACCATCGAGAACATTCGTCTAGCCCTGGAAACTGGAAAACTAAAAAGCCCTGTCCTCGAGCAAGCAGACCTCCTGTGAAGAGGATGACCACGAATGTAAGTATTTCCTACGTATAGACTAGACAAGAGGATAGATGAGGGTATTATTCTGTTTCAAGAGAAAACCAAAAAAAGGGGGTGTGGAAGAGGCGGTGGGGAAAGAAAGCTTCTGTATGGGCCGAAATGAGTGTTGAAACTTGACAGAGAAGGGAGCGCGGCGATAATATCCCCCTTAAAATTTAAAATATAAAGGCGGATCACTTGTGATCTGTTCCCTGGATTAATTATTTATAGTAACAAATACCAGAACACGTCGGCGGTAGGTTTAGCGTAGGAAAGGGAGTGGACATAATGAATTACTTCATTCATTCATTCGTGATTTCGCTGAGAGTAATAAGCTCTGCCTCACGATCGAGCGTGGGTCCCAGTGGCATTGACATGATAATAATGCAGGGTATTCCAGGCCACATAAAAAGATATTAGCCACAGCCAGAGTCATATAAATGGGTCATAAACAATGACTCAATATATTCAGACATCCAAAAAAAAAAAAAAATCACACAGTGATATCTAATAGAGAGAATGTGGATCCAAACAGTGGAAACGTTGAGAAAACGCCACTGGCCAGCCTTGCTGGGTCCGAAAGAAGAAATGTCGAACGCCTTCGGAAATGTCCTAGGGAGTAATAGAAATTAAACAATGAGAGTGCATCCTGACATTAACGCCTCTAGCCAAATGGCATCGAAAGAGGAAGGGAGCAATTAAGGAATTTTTGGTTTTACAACGACGTAACCGTCATGGTGTTTAGGGACAAGTCTACTGTCGAGATACAGTCCATGACCTCACCACCATACCACATATCCGTTTGATAACCTGCGTAGTGCCCTTTCCGCTGGCCTGCTGCTCAAGGAATCTCTGCGCAACATAGAGTTTGGCGCCCGGATCTTTTTCATCGGTAATGGTAGGTTGGGGGACACTGTGAGGAAAGTCTGCCGAGCGTTGGCCAATGTGGCGAGCGATGGCAATAGAATATATCACATCCCTATTTTCGCATGTGTCTAACAGCATGCGGGCACAAGCTAATGTATCATCGATTTCCTTGGCCGAGCTAGCCTCGTCATCATGAAGGGTTAGAAAATAACCGATCGAATTCCAGAAATCCGATGATCTCTTCTGGAGTTGATCAGGGAGAGTAAGAGACTTTGCAGCTGGTTCCTGAACTGAAGTGGGAGCTAGAGGGTTTGCTTCAAGGTGTTCCCCAGTGACAAGGGCCTCAAAGACCTCGAGGCGTTTCACGGCCGTCAGCAAATCGGGATCTTGGGTGGGGGGTGCATTTCCATTTGATAAATTCGTGGAACGACACAATCTTATTGTATCCCAAATGACGGAAGCTTCAAAACTCTCTATCCTACCGGAAACCGTTGGATCGTTGACATTAGGTTCGTCAAAGGCATCAATCAGACCGGAGTACTGAGCCATAAGTTGAACATTCGCCAGGAGTTGAGGGCGGGCCTTTTCTTGATACCAACGGGTTTCCAGGAATTTGTCAATTCCAGGGGCGTACATGGCCAGAAAGACTGCTTGGATTTGATCTAATCTGGACTGCTGTAAAGACACAAAGGGTTGAGGAGGCGGAGGAGGAATACCCTTGAGTGCGAGCAGGTCACTCATCTTGACTTGCTTCGCTGAATCCTTATTAGTCAGGGATCTACAGCTCTAAAAGACGAAAAAGAAAGTGGAGGGAACACACCTTTCAGGCTGGAAGGTTCTGGTGCCGGTGTGGCTCCTGTCGATGGGGCACTCACGGATCGCTGCATATTCTCGTCGACGGTATTCTGGGTGGGGGCCATGGCAGATGTATGGTTTCCCTTAAGGGTGAGATCGATGGTTGGGGAATAGTTTAGCTGGTCAAGCGATGGTGAAGACGAACCAGATGGCAGTGATGATACGAAGGGCTGGTTTGCCGCAGGGATGTATCCGGGAGGTGCGGTTGGAGTTTGAAATGATGAGGGGTCTTGAGGAGTAACAACGAGAGAGTGTGAAGAATTCTGAGCTGGTTGGAGGCTTGATGGTGCGTGTTGTGGCCGAAAGACAGGATCGTATCCCAGACACTCCCGTTTGCTTTTCACACAATTTCTACATACAGGATGGGCCTCATCACACTAGACATGGTACCAAATCACTTGTCAGCTACCAAAATATTTAGGGGTTGAGAAAGCAAGAAACGAGCGAACCAGTTGTGGGAGAGAGAGAGAGTGGATAGCGGGGCTTAGGGAAGCTTTTTTTTTTTAAGGTGTTGCAGGAAGCTAGGTAAGCGACAAGCTCATAGCGTGGAAATCAGCCGCGTCTCCGCCGCGTCTCCACTAAAGTGGCGTACCTTTATTCTTCGCTTCCTACAGGTAAGACATCCAGTCTTCGTTCTGCGTTTTACCTCTTTCTTATGTCGACCCCCAGGAAGCATCTTGCTTGGATCGCCAGGCATTTGATATCTCATTTGGGAGTTTGACGGTGTCCCCATGGACGGGGCTCCCGGTGCATATCCCGGTATGTATTGACCCATGGATAACATGGGTGGCATATGCGATGGCAGAGGAGACCCAATAGGTGCTTGGGTTGGCTGGGTTGGCTGGGCTGGCTGGGCGGACGGTTGCGGTTGCGGCTGCGGCTGTGGAGGCCGACTGTCCATTGTTTGGATCGATGGCAGGTTTACCGGCGTCGATGTTTGCTCGCTGGAGACGGAGTTACATGCTGCTCCGGTTTTTCCCTGCGGCTGCTGGGATGGCTGGGATTGTTGGGCTGGCGGATGTGTACATGTGCCATTGGACGGCGAAGGGGGCTCGTTAAGAGATTTAGATGGCCCATCCTGTTTCACTTGATCGCTGTCTGCAGCAGTATTCGGAGGCTCAGTGGCTTGCTCGTCTATTCCACTACCTTCAGGAGGATGTGGATTTGCAGTCTCTGCCTCTGACATCTCCGGGGCTGAGGTGCACCAAATCCTGCGGGATTGACTGAAGCTCAACGAAGATGTCGTCGGGATATCGGAACTCCGGCTGCCCTAGGTTCGGAGTATAGAAGACAACTGCTTTTGATATATAGTTTCGATCATCAAATACTTCGTTTTAGATCGAACGGATTCGGAGGAGGGATCGCGCGTTTCAATGGTCATCTAACTTTCACTATTGACGGGATCAGTAATCGTGATTTGACAGCTGCATAGTGGAATGGACCAATATATCAATGGCAGAAAACTAGATTTCAAAAAACAAAGACAATGATTCTGCATATATTATCCTAGGGGAAGCAAAATAGCGGATGCGATCCTGTCACTTTCACGACGAATATGTCAGGGGGTTCTCCAGTCTAGAGTAGCACACTGTAGCATAGTGACAGGTGCAATCCAAAATTCCTCCATCATTCCCGAAAATGGTGATGTTTCAGACACAGCACGCTCTGTCGTAAACCATTGCTCCTGGCGATTGTAGGGTCATTATTGGTCAACCGAGGTTTCAGCAAAGCAATAAAACAGTCGCGCAAGAGACGGTTGGATGCGCCGAACATCCCTTTGGGCAAAAAGTGTAAAAGGTCTGAGCTGCAGGTTGAGCAGGCACTGACATACTGATCGCAATATCTGAGGTGCATCTGCAAAGTGGTATATTCAAGGTAGATGGCAGAAAGGAGAGGGAGAGATGACGCTGGAGCGGAAAGGCTCTCGTTTAACTATTTACCACGTACCTGACCGGAATTAAGCGAGAGAAGCCACCCGTACCTGAACTTGTCTTCAAGAGGTAGAGAAGCATCCACAATCGGGTAAGGCAAGGAGAAGGACGATGTCGTTGAGTGACCGAGCCTCGAGGTCAGCCCCGGAACATCAAGGGGAACAACTTGGAGGAGGCGTTGTTAATAGGTAATAAGAGTTGACTGGCAGTGGCAATTTAATAGCCAATGGCAGACGACGCCGCGCCCCATCTTGTCGGTTTTGAGCATAAGCCCTGCAAGCTCCACTACATAAATAAAATTGCTTGAAATTGCGCATGCTTCAATTGTGTTCTTGCATAATAAATTACCTTGTTATAAAAGCATCACCTAATGAGTCATTTAACTGCGAATTTAGTTGATTAGATCCGATACGAGGCACCCTTCCGACTTGCAAACTGCTGTTCATACACAGGTAGGAATCGATCAATCCATGATTCCATGTGCGTTTTTCAGCGTCTCATCGAATTGAGAAGCTATCAATTCATACTGCCCTGGCTTCTATGAATTGATGCTAAAGAATATCTATGCAGTAACACACAGCTTATTGAAAATCAGACCCCTCCTTTTTTTTTCTTTTCTTCCCCCCTCCTTCATCAAACAAATTTATAACCTAACTTTCCTTAGACGCAGCGGATACATGAATGTAATCGTCTGGCGGAGAGGAGGTTAAATAATAAATCAACCTTAAGAAGAGTACAGATATTCTCAAGGTTGACATGAAAATCGCTCATCCTACAGCAGATAAGTCAGTCGGACAGCGGAAATCGCTACGAAGTTAGGGACAGACCTAGCTCCTTGGTGATAGAACCCAAATAGTCGACAATTGGCAACATCGTGTTTCCCTAGATATTTTGACGGTATTCATGTGAATAAAGGCCATGCTTATCCCTTCGGGACATATCTAGTACCATGTGGAATATAAATTTCCAACATTGCCTTAGAAGGGTGGCCGAGAAGCTGTGCTTGAGGGCTGTGCAATATGGATGATCTAGGTAGGATAGGATTATCGTCTGGTATTTTATAGCCGATTCCTCACTTAAAGAATCGGATATGCTTCCGAGATGGAGGAAAGATAATTGCAAATTGTAGAAACCAACAGCTATTTTTTCTGCGGCTTAAATTTGCGCTTTTTAAACACGACTTCTGGTATAGTGTGCGAAGCGACCGCTGTGTCGTCAATGGGTTCCTCTTCCTTCACCAGAGGTAGCAGTTTGGTATCTGCCGGCGGCGGAGTGGTTTCACGCTTAATGAGAACATATTTTTCTTCTTTAATAGATTCCGATGCAGAACCCATTTTCTTAATATCCTTGGTTTTCTGGAGGAGAGAATCCAGCGCGTCATCTTCTTCTGTACCTGGGTAATGGCGTTTAGCCGATCCCCAGTTTTTCTTAACGACCCTCCTATTCATTTCCTCCTCTTGGTCTTCTTGTTCCTCCGGTTTACGTTTACGCACCCCGACATTAAGAGCAGAAGGTTTCTCCCCTTCCTTGTCGTGGGGTTCAATTTCTCTCGTGGATATTGTTTGCCAGTCGCCCGCCATGGCTATCTCTCCCCGGAATTCTTGGGGTATAGAGACACCCATTTCAGCCAACTGAGCTATTTGCCTCTTCCGTTCATCCAATGCGCGAGGTGCAGGCAAAGAAGTCGCCGAAGGACGATTTTTGACCAAATCAGACGTCTCACTTCTGGTATCGGGGCTGGAAACTAGCTTGCTCAGTCTCTGCACTTCGTCCTTTGCCTTTTGATTATCCCGTTCTTCCCGTTCATTGTTACGATGTATATCTCGCAAAAACCGTTTCAAACTCGACTGGTGTTTTGCAGTGGCATCATGCTGATTTCTTTCAAACGGGGTGTCGCGAATAAAGACTTTGCAGTGCTTGCACCAATACCTGGGCTTCAAGGCCGTCAGTCGGAACCAATAAAACGCCCAATTCTTTAGAACTTACTGTTGATTTCCAGTATTCCGCCATAGCAAGAGATGCATAGACAGCGACTATTAGATAGTGCTGTTGAGGTTGTTCTCATTCGAAGGAGGTAGGTGAGCGATCATATTACCAATCCTATCTATAACTTAATCAACGAGCACGAAAGCTGGAGAGGGTTGGCGTAATTATCATACCTAAATCAGGTGATGATGATTGAGTGAGAAATAGACGTTACAAGTCAGGGCTAACTTATTCTAGTTGGCGTTATGGTACTTTATTATTAGTGGGGCTTTTATAACCACTTGGAACTCCAGAATGTACCCAGCTCCAAAGCGAAAGTTGTTGCAAAAGATCCATGAAGCAAGCTCTTCCTAAACGAAGCGAATAATATTAAATATAAGAACGTACCATAAAGAGTGGAACCCACATATTTTCGGCCAAGCTTAACCCGTTCATAAGGTTCAAGGATGACCGATATCAAAGCAGACAGAGGTGCATTCTCATTTATTAGTTAAGTGAGTTACTTCGGTAGTTACCTTACATAGGTATATTTTTATATAGCAATAATGTGCATGTCTAACATTATAATAACCATTCTACTACTGCAACCAAACTTAGGAGACGTTCTTTCAAGGCACACGATCTTCGT
Organism: Elaphomyces granulatus; assembly: GCA_002240705.1. NCBI lineage: Eukaryota > Fungi > Ascomycota > Eurotiomycetes > Eurotiales > Elaphomycetaceae > Elaphomyces > Elaphomyces granulatus. Next base: position 2,889 of record NPHW01005704.1, on the reverse strand, counting down.
TTCTAACTTGAGCAGCGATGAATTTGAAATTCTATGAAGGCCAGCGATTATCATTTGATGGTGCCTTATGCACTGTTCGCTACATTGGAAGGGTCGAGGGTACCAAAGGCGATTGGCTTGGGATTGAATGGGATGACCCAACGCGGGGAAAACATTCAGGAGAGCATAAAGGGATAGAATATTTTCAATGTAACGAACTTATCATCTCCATATTCCTTTTCTTTTTCTTATTAACGCGTTAGTATGTGCTTACTTGTCTTAGGCAAGAGCAAACAACCGGCGGGATCATTTATCCGCCCAGCCCGCCCCTTTGACAAGCCCCAGGGTTTCTTGGAGGCCCTACATCAGAAGTACGGATCTGAGTTCGAGGAAGAATTGGCCAAGCAAAAAGATATTTCAGAGAAGCCTACTCCGCTTCACGACTTAATCCAAATCAGTGGTAAAGTCGTAGAAGAAGTCGGTTTCGAGAAGATCCGCAAGCAACTCGCGGAGCTTCAGGAACTGAAAATAGTGCTCCTGGATGGTCTGCGAGTTTCAGGGGTTATTTCGTGTGAAGAGAGTCTCGAGAAAAGACAAGAAGAGCTTGAACGGATTGAGACAGCCTGTCCAAAAATCATCGAACTCGACCTTAGTCGAAACCTTCTCCGACAATGGGTTGATATATATGATATATGCCGGCAGCTCAAGCAATTGAGTAGCTTGAAGTTAAGGTAATTTTCTTTCTCCCTTTTTTTCTGTGGCTGTTATATTGTTTGTTCTTCATTTTTTGCCTTGTTATTTTTTCTCCCTCCAAATAAGATACATCGTATGAATTGACAGTAAACTCTTTTCGTCAATAGTGGAAATCGACTCGAAAGTGTCCAGTTTAATTCGGTATTTTACAGAATATCTGAATTGTATCTCGACGACACCCTTCTATCATGGGACGAGGTAATGGTAATGCGAACCCCTTCTTGGTGTTTTTACTAAATAGGTCGTGGTTATAGATTGCCAAATTGACTTACCAATTCCCGTCTCTTTCTTCCTTGTCAGCTTCCATGAATCAAATTTCCACCATCTCAGTGCCATTATCCAACTCGATTAGGAGCTTGACTCTGGAGCACAATGAGATCGTAGCGCTTTCATCTATTCGGGAACTTATATCTTTGCCAATTCTAGAATACCTTTCTCTTCGAGGAAACAACATCAGCAGCGTCTTTCTAAATTGCGAGGATAAAGATGAAACCCCATTTCAATTTTCGCCTACACTAAGTTCTCTTGATATGGCCTACAATAGCATAACGTCTTGGTCATTTATCAATGCTTTACCGAATATACTCCCCGGCCTATTGTCCCTTCGAATCTCTAATAATCCTCTCTATGATCAACCTGTGGCTCTCTCAAAGACCACAAATATTCCCGAGAAGCCAATGACGGTAGACGAGGCATTCATGCTGACCTTGGCGCGACTGGCGTCTATTAATACACTCAATTATAGCAAAATCTCAAAACAAGACCGCACGAACGGAGAGCTGTATTACTTATCGCTTATAGGCAAGGAACTGTCGGCTTCACCGCAAAGCGAAGAAACCCATATAATTCCGAATCATCCCAGATATAAAGAATTATGCGACAAATATGGCGAACCAACCATAAAAAGGAGCACAGATGAAGGTAAATCCGGTACTATAAACCCACGATCAGTTGCGGGAAGATTAGTGATGTTCACGTTTTATCTGTCGCCGACTTCAGATTGTGTAGAAGGCCTTGAAATAAAAAAAGAACATAAGTACGGGATCCCAAAGACATTGGATATTTATAGAATCAAGGCCCTAGTTTCTCGACTCTTCGGACTCCTGCCTCTTACATTCAAACTGATTTGGGAGACAGAAGAGTGGGACCCTGAGGAACAAGTTCATCTTTTCGGCGATGAGTGGGATAGCAGTGGGGACGAAGAAACCAAGAATGCAAAAGCAACTAGGAAGACGGATTGCTTTGAGAATAATCCTGGAAACCCGCAAAAGATTATGATTCGGGACGGCGGGAATAAATTCATCAAGCGAGAGGTGGAGCTTGTGGACTCAACTCGTCAAGTTGGATTTTGGTTCGACAATTTCAAGGAGGCAAGGATTAGAGTTGAGCCTATAGTATAATATAAATCAAACAAATAATTATAAAAGCAAGGTCAACCAGAACTTGCTAGTAAATATTCTTGAGAACTACAGTCGCCGACCAAGTCTTTAGGCATATAGAAGAATGCTATCGCGTGTGCAAATGTCAACTCAGTTAGATCTTGCACGTCTATCCTTAGCCAATGGACTGAACTTTGCACGTCGAGAGAAGGTAGTTCGAGAGAAGGTAGTAGTCAACCTAGCGCGAAGATTTGTGTTATATACGGCTCCTAGTAGGGTCCAGTAACAGTATGCTCGCATGGTCATGTCTTCACATGATCCTTGACTTCGAATTCACCATGCAGACACTTGCCAGAGTATCTGCACTGAATCGATCGTATCTATAGTATGATAAGATACGAAGTGTCCTTCACTGGCAATTGGGGTCATCATAGGTACGAACTCTGATCGCATGAACCAGAACGACAGCATTCTTAAGGAAGAACAAAACGCAACGACGTCGTCGCAACCTCTGAACCTGAGCAGACTCTATTGCGTCAAATGCATGTCAGGGCGACCACGCTGCGGTGCAGCCTCCATACATACATACTAGATGATATGTAGTACCTCCTACAAATCGGTATATTAATATAGGGCTGGCTGATAAATTAATATGAATAATTCATATTTATATTCATATTCAACGTTGAATATGAATACGAATTTTTAATTTGGCCTTATTCATATTTACCTGTGAATTATGTATGATTATTTCGCCTTGAATATGAATATATTCATC
>NPHW01005691.1:0-10148 GCA_002240705.1 Elaphomyces granulatus | reverse complement strand
GGGGTTCAAGGGGGCCGAAGGTCCAGAAAAAGCAGACATGTATATGAGATATGAGATGAGAAGAAGAAGATGAGAAGAAGAGGTAGGTAGGTACTATGTATGAAATGTACTACTCTATCATACTGTATCTCAAAATGGTGGTTCAGTTCTGGAAAGTAACCATTTTCTCAGGTCGAAAGCTATGTAGGCCACAGGTCTCTTATGACCTCTTATGATACATAGTGTTAATAGGTTTTTCAATTTCTCACAGGTTGACCTGCAGGCAGACAGGCAGGGTCCGGTCCGGATCCGTCTCTCACTTTAAACCGTTCATTTCATTTCTAGAGCTGGATCCTCTAGTATATATATATCCCCACCAGATCGCCGGCGCTTCTATTATGATATGTGAGCAATTCGTCCCTGTCACTGCATGCATGATTCAAATGACAGTTGAATCAAGATTTATTGGCACTTCGTTTCCCAGCAGTGCTATCCGACTGTGATTGGTTATGTAATGCAGTATTGACTCTGATATGATCTCTTGATTCGCTTCACAGAAGCCAACAAGGATCGAATGCCACCTGGGAAAGCTATGGTAAATGCTCCCGACTCTACTAGTATTTGTCTCCTTGTTCGTACATACTTGATATTCGGAGTGAGCGGGATCTCCTGGGCGACTCGTAATGATATCCATCGCTGGAGATAGAGGTGGCTGATATATCATATCAGGCAAGTCAGGATTGATTCCCCACGTTTTGGCATAGTCTTCGCCTTGGCTAACATTTCTTGCCGCATAGCTAAGGCGATGAAGTGGTACCGACCAAAGACGTCAATATTGAATTGGAGATCATCACGTTCGATGAAGCAAAATCGACATCCGAGGCTGGCATTTTGGATTTAAAGCCCGAATTATCTTGTTGTTGAGGCATATCGCCAATAAATGCGTGTGTGAACGCACACAGCTACACTTTCTAGGTGCTCCCATCGTCAGAACCTGGAATATCAATTGTCACACCCTTGTCCAAGGGAATGAGACACTTCATCGAGGTTATCTGAATCCGGTTTAGCATTATTCATGATATATATCGTAGCTTAATCTTTCGGTACGTAATGATGATGAGCGAGCTGATTATCTTCAGCATTGGCTGCATATGTCATTGTGAAGTTTGGAATTTCCAGTGTTGACACGCAGGATATGTTCCTCTATGCGCAGCTGGAGAGTCAATGATTGACTCTTGGCACCGGATCATGGTGTACGGTGTGCACTGAGTGACTAGTATTAATATTGACGTTGGATGTCGTGGTTTTCAAATTTATGTTCTGCAGGCCATCATTTTCTTTATTATTTTTCTTCACCAGCAGCTTGCAGTCCCATTTTCTCCCTCGGGAACAGAGGGCCCTCGAAGGACCCCAGCGATGGAAGAAATAAACGGGAGATCGATCCTAAACATCCATTCCAAATTAGCAAGGAATAGTCACACTGGTTCCGAGTGAGTGCATCGGCTCACCTTTTTGGTGGTAGTAAGGTACTTAATAACTGAACATGTTACATCAATCCTTTTCAATAATAATGCCCACCTGGCGTATCAGAGATTGAGGGCAACAAAGGCCGAGCGGCTAGTGCGACTCTGGCTGAGGCTTCGGCTGGAGGATGTAGAGCGGGAATGGTAAGAGAGAGGAATGGATTTTTGTGTGTCAGAATCTCGGATGCTGTAAAACCCGAAACCCTGGTAAAGTCCCTTGTCCCCGGATTTAGTTCTTGGTCGTTCCATGTGTAATCGCAGGTAGCCATAGAACACTTTGAGCCAAACACAGTAAGCGTTCACTTCTCCACAGGCTCCTGTTCTGTGTGTTCTCAATCATCCCCGCCGGGGGGTATGGCTCTATTTAGCATCTCCACGTTATCTCGCTGATGATGCTAGTACGTATTACCATGGTTTTTGAAGGCCCGATAAATGCAGGTGGCTTGGAGTTTTCCTCCAATGTTGCGGGATATGTAAGTATTGTGTAACATTGTTCATTTAAATTTCGAGCACCTGCATTGGGGGCATCGAATTCTTGTAGCCCTTCATGTTCCACTCTCATTATACCTGGATCCTGTTTGTGATTGTGATTAGCAAATTAAGAAGAAATTATAATCTCCATATGTGGCTAGATTTAAACTTACCTATATTATCCTTGGCCGTGTTTGTATCCCTTGTTATTTGTTTTCTCTGTATTTCTGGGATATTTCTGGGAGTGCAGCTGGCATGGTTGACTGATCTCATCAAACAGCCACAATGAATTCTGACCTGACGCTGTCCTCTCTTCGATACCTGAGATGTGTACTAAATACTGTCATGGGTATTCTATCATCTCACCATGCACACCACTGCCAATCCAAAGAGCTCAACAATAATTAAGCAGACTGGCACGGGCCATGTAGCTGGGTGAAGGTCGACAAGTTTGATTCTAGCTAGAGTATATAAGTGGCGTTCGCGTTCACAGTCTAGGTATTTCGGTAAGGTCGCTATTTTTGACATTGACATGCTATTGATTTGACTTAATAGTTTGCGAGTTGACCGATTCCACTATACCTGATATTCCAGTGTATTTCTGAATTTCGATTCCTTCTAGCCCCTGAAAGGGCGAGGTCTGCGGATACAGACGTCTATTAGGAGTCGTAGAGTACTGGTCGAGGTTGATGATATCGACACAGTGCTGGAAAGATGGGGAGCAGCTGGAACAGAGAGGGAAGAGGGAGCAGAGAGTAGTAACTGACAAGGGGGCAGTGAAGGGCGAGAGGGAGTGAATTGTTGCTGCCGTTTTAACCATGGATACATATATAGGATCGAGGAATGGGAAAGTAGTATTAGGTAGAATCATGGGAGATTTTCTACTCCCCGCAGTGTCTTTAGAGAACGATTTTCTGTCATATTTATTAGATATACCGAGATAGCTAAGGAGACAAGAAATAGCAGAAACAAACTTTAACACACGGCGTGTTGATCCCTTTTTTGCTTTACTACATAATACCATTCTATTATCATTCGCCTTAGTATTGACAAAGAAGCTTTACTGGAAACTGGAATACAGCAAAACGACGCAAGGGATCTAGTTGGACCTGAGGATCACGAACTCGGAACGACGTCCTATCACGAAAATCATGGCTGCAATAAACCTTGCTATGTACATACTAGACCTTGACCTGGTCCGTTCGTCCGCCTGTCATTATTGTAGGTCTTGGCTTTCGATATCATATCATGATTCATGATTCATACGTGATGAGACATATTGCCTTAAAACAAGCTGGAATTATGCGTAGGTGAGTTTAAATCGGCTTCAAATGGTTCGGGTAACCAAAAACATCGCTCTGAAGGGGTTTTTTTTAACGAAGGGCAAGCTAGGGGGATCCAGATTGTAAGTTTCTCAATATTATATCCAAGAAAGAAGCCTGGGAAGGCCATCGATGAAGCGACGGTCGCGAGTCTCAACTTTTGATGAGGAAACTTTGCCACCGATGGTTTCCTCTTCCTTCCCAGGCTTTTTCTTTTATGCAATAAATATGGATCCCCCTCTTGCCATTCATCAAAATAAACGGAAATAAATTGGGAACACAAAAGACATTTTCTTTGCCACCTAGTTAACAAGATCTGGCAGCTGGGTGAATTCTTTAGAGTAATGCCTTGATGTTGCACCGAGGTTATGACCTTGATTTTTTCGTACCACTGAACCCACACTGCGAGGCACTGAGGCAACAGAGCAGGACCAGTCGAAAAGGCCTAAGTACCTGAGGCCCCAAAGGAGGCCCCGTTCCGATGTGACGGTCCGTCGAGCCAAGGCCCTTGGCAATTTTACTTGGCAACCCGCTGTGGATCGACTCAATATTACCTAATGTATGTAGTATATCGAACTTGAACCGTCTGCCATACCTAAATTATCGATCGCTTGGCTTCCCATTGTGTTATTTTCCTATACACCCATTCAGATCACTATCACAGATTCTAGCGACAATTTAGAGCTTCTTCTCTCGCTCATGCGATCTCACCAGTAATCGTCGCTCGACATATGATTCTTTTGGCGCGTCTCAATCCCTCTAAGGACCATGTTCCAGGCGTGGGACTGGTCTTTTCCTTCTCCTCCTTAGCCAAAAGCGCCAGCCAGATGGTCCTGTGGCATCTGCTCAGTCCAGGATTAGGGAGAGAGAGTCACCTCTCGGGCTCTAATCATGGGCATTGGACCTCGAATTCGTGGCCGCCAGCTATGGGCTCGGCCAACGTCGACGACGGCTCCAGTGATGCCATCTTGTACTCCGTTCTTGATACCAAGCAATGGTGGGCTTGCTATTTTTTTTTTTTTTTTTCGCCTCCTATCCCGGCCTTGATTCCTTGTCGTCGCGTTGGCCGAACGTTCGGAGATTTGTTACGGGGTCGGTTGATGTGGAGGATGGTCTCACTAACATCTCTCGTGAGAACGCTGTAGGGGTACTCAACCTGAATAGCTCCTATTCGATTACCCTAACCGAAAATGTTGTCTATCAACCTTCCTGCACCGGCGCTCCCGACTTGTCTCCCGGTAACCCATCTGCTGTGCTCGACAAAGACCCGTTCTACTCTTCGACCTCACCGCAATTGTATGCCATGGGCTGCATGACTGTCATTAGCTACCTCTTAGTCATTATCCTGCTTATTACGCCGCGGACCTTCTTCGTCGGCGGTCCTGGGGGTGGGGCCAGCTTCTTGGATCGGCATGGTATGATCAGTGGTTCGTACAGCGGAGGTTCGTCTGTGGTTGGAGTAGGGGGACGGCCCTGGTTGCAGAAGGTGGCTGCTTTGTTGGTGGCCGTGTCGCTGACAATTGCAACGGTGAACTCCTTCAAAGTGGCGGGACAGCAATATGATTACGGCTACATGGATGCCGGAGCGCTGACGGTCCAAGTTCTGGATGGAACGGAGATTCGTATCGTTCGGGTCATCTCCAGCACTTTTCTCTGGTTGGCGCAGGTGCAGACCCTGATACGATTGTTTCCTCGGCATAAAGAAAAGGTAATGATCAAGTGGGCCGGTTTCGCATTGATTCTTCTGGATACCACCTTTGCCATTCTGGACAACTTCGTTGCGCATGGTACGGGCACCAATCCCCGGCTGTTTGATGATGCTATTCCGGCTCTTTCCTACCTATTCGAATTGGCCCTTAACTTGCTCTACGCCGCCTGGGTCATCTTCTATTCCGTTTCGAAGCGTCGATATGCATATTTTCATCCGAAAATGCGGAATATCTGCCTGGTCGCGTTGCTCTCCCTCATTGCAGTGTTAATCCCAGCTGTTTTCTTTGTCATGGACATTTCTCAGCCAGACGTTGCCGGTTGGGGTGAGTATATCCGATGGGTCGGCTCGGCTGCGGCTAGCGTCGTTGTCTGGGAATGGGTGGAAAGGATTGAAGCGCTAGAGCGAGATGATAGGAAAGACGGTATCCTCGGAAGGGAAATATTTGATGGTGATGAAATGCTCGAAGTGACACCATCGGAGGAGGTGGACTGGCCTCGACAACCAAGCCGTGATGGCGGCCGGGGAACCGGCGCATCCTCTTCCTGGGGAGGTGTGATGGGGTTAGGATATCGACCATTGCGATCTCGTGTCGGGTTCCAACGAAACAGCCGTGGACGTCGAGATGGCCAACTGCGCCAATCGCAGCATGAACATGTCGAGCATCAGCCGGGACCCGCACATCTAGCACCACCCCCCGCGGCTGTGACACCAGTAAGCCGAGCTGATACTACAAGCGCCGCCAGCACGGTATACTATGTCCACTACCATCCCACCTCCAGTCCCTCGGCCTCGGTCCTCACCGTTCCAGTGCCTAATGACGAGAGCTGTACCGCAAAGGAGATAACGGTAGAGCGGAGTCGGCCTGACAGTGACCCTGGTGATGCCGGCGACAATCCGGCGATGACACAGAATACCAACGCTTCGAATGCTCCGGTTGCTGTATTGCCCCAAAGCTCCCACTGGCTCTTGATTTCCAATCTCTTTAAGAGACGACGGACAGCCCCACCAAAGGAAGTGGTTACGGCTGAGGTGCAAGAACAGTCATCTCCCAGCGATGAAACAAGTCCGCCGAATGAGAAGGATGAACCTCGAAACTTCCGATGTAGAGTCAACAATTTACTATCGTCCCATGCAGGGAAAGGAAGGCCAAATTCTGCGGAGGGCTCGACCGCCGCAGAAACTTTGCCTATTACTGTAATTCCATCAAGAACTCGCACTCAACAAACGTGGTCACCTCAGCCCTCGGACGACACTAAGGCTCAAGGAGAGACTCCTGTCCGTGGAGCCTCCGTGAACCACTCCAGCTTACCGGTGAGGGTCATTCCCGCCCAGCATCGACTTGCAGCACCTTGGCCGAGGCCAGCCGCCCATGGTATGTCAAGCGGAAGGAATCATCGACTTCGATACGACCCAGATACCGCCGCGCTCGTTGGGGTTGAACCCGATCTTCACTCCCCGATGAGGCAGGATGATCCTATCAGGGACACGTCTTCCGCGAATGAAACGCTCGTCGTGCTTGAGGAACATGATAGCCACATGGACAGTTATAGGGACTCCAGCAGCAGGAGCCCCGAAGGGACTTCATTCCGACAGCCTGTCGCGGCATTGGACATCCGACGGCTCTCTACAGTGTCGACATCAAGTAGCCAGCAGCCGGATACCGTTGCTGGTGAATTTGGGACCACGCCCGAGAGCCCTCCCGCACATTCCGCACAGCGACCACTGGTGTCCAGGCATGTTGCGTCACGAAATAATGGGTACAATCCTGATCTTGAGGCGGGGCCAAATCCCGATCACCATGACTGAGTATTAGCCAATGTGTTTCGATACTGTTGTATCGGTAATTGATCTCTTTAGCGAGGAGTCTGGTGATTAGGTGTTGGATGGGAGTCTCGGTGGTGTAAATATTATGGTTGGTTCGATTGATTTCAACATTTTGTATTCGGACATGATCCACCGATTATCGCTATTTGGGCATTAGAATTTTTTTTTTTTTTTTTTGGATGGATTATACATATACATATGATACCTATAATCGAAGCTATGATTACCATATATATTAAAAATTAAAATATACGATGACGTGGAGAGGCTTGCTTACTAAAACTCGGCTGGCTCATATGAAAAAATAAGCTCAAAGTGAGAGTCAGATTTGGCATTTATTCACATACATAGATTGGTTGTATAAAATTATGAATAGGCTTCGCGGCTTCGTTTTTGCCCGATGTATCTCTGCCTGTCTGAGCATCTGCCATCAAAGAACTCCGTCAACTCTTTCCCGACTCAACTCTTCAATCAAGATAACCCCAACTTATAGGCGTATGAATTTGTGCTCTGACCCCTGCGCTTCTAACTATATATAACAATCGGCGCTCAATGCAGCAGGGAGGTTTCGCCCGTACAGCATGGCGGCTGTTAACAGCATCATGTTCGATGCTAATATCGCTGCGGAGCTTTGTCCTTGTCCCGCAACAGGCGGTTCATCAATGCTGGAGCTACCCTTGAATCTCATCGCGCAGATCGTTTCACATGCATGTGTCCTTCCAGTCGAACCGGCCATGACGACAGGCAACTTGCAAAAGGCATTCTCTTATAACTAACCCATCTCGCAGGTCGATGATGTCCCCGACCTTGCTCGACTCTGTCGAACGTGCCGCGTCCTTAATTACATGGCCTTGCCTCCCCTTTATAAGGAGGTCGTTCTCTCATCATATGACGAGATTCGATTCCGTAACGACCGGCCGGAAGGATGGGGAAGCGCAAGCCCGTTCTCGATGGGTCTAAATGCGCTAGCGACGAGACCTCATGCGACTCTGGTGGAGTCGCTCACATTGCGAGGGGAATGGAAAGAACATGACATTGAGGAACACGCGCGAGTTGGGAGGGTGCCGGATTCATCGATGATGCTTAATATCGCCGTCAGGGCAATGGTGGACAGGATGCCTGGTCTGGGGAGCTTCAGGTATGACTGTCCTTGAAGAACCTGATGATGGAATATCTCCTTCCATGCAATGGCTGCTGACATGTACTGGAAAATATTTCAAGTTGGGAACTCAACACCAAGATGCTTGAGACCGTCTACACCGGCTTGGCTCAGCTTCCAAGACTCACAGCACTCACACTGAGATTTCCGTCCAGCCGTCATCCCCGGCCGACGGTCGTCGTTCCGCCTATGCCGTATCTCCGCTCCTTGAAGGTGACTGACATCGATCCCCTCTGCTATCCTGATGACATTTCTACTTTGCTGGCACGAAGTAAGAATTTAAAGGAGCTGAAGATGCATTGGTCTCCTCGAATGAGAGAAGCCCAGGAACCCAGCGTCAGTCTCCGTGAGTATTTTCGCAAGTGCGTTGCTACCAGGTCGCCTATGAAAATCACCAAGCTAGCGATGCAGAACCTCTACGCCTGGCAAACGGAAGAGTTCTGGGGGGCGTTAGACATACCAGTGCTGGAAGAAATTACTATGCTTAGCAGTCCTGGCATCGATGAATATAACTTTGTGAGCACCTTCGTCGATAAAAGCTGGGCGAACCGACCGAACCTTTGCGACATGAACCTCAAAGCCATAAGACATGATGTTCTAGAGAAAGAGATGTGCCAATTTATCGCCTCTTTGTCTGGACTTGAACGAATATACTTGGTTAACGCCATGTGCGACCCAAATGATTTTTTCAGCTGCCGAAAATACTTAGGGCAATCACCTCCGACTTCATTGTTAGAGATCCTTAGCAACCCTAATAGCGCTAGCATGGCGTCACCTACTTCCGACCCCAGTTCACTTATTTTCCTACGAGATTTCCACTTTGACTGTATAACTAAACACGGGGCCACGCTCCGTCACCTCCTCCTCCCCTCTCGCTTTCCACTCTCCATGGATATGATATCCAAGCTCGCGAGAGTCTGTCCCAATTTGGAACAGCTTGCACTTGCTCCGGAGACTTCCGCCCTCGAGACGATCAGTTATTTGCTACCGTTTCTCCATAATCTCGTCGCCCTCCGAATCTTGATTCCTTCCGGCACCCCAACTCAACATAGCATGAATTCAGCGAGGCAAGAGAAATCGGCTCCCACCCACTTGCCGGGCCATGCGGTCAGTGCTAGCACGGTGTCGCATTCCAATTCAATGATTGCAGACATCGTAGAGGTTGATGATCGTATCCATGCTGAGAGCATGTCGAGGGCACTTGCAGACAAAGAGATGTATGCTAAATTAAGGTTTATCGAGGTAGACTGGAGAGCGTGGGAGCTTGGGAAGTTCTATACAGTGCCCGTGGCCGAAGATGAAAGCTTCACTCCAACCCAAGAGCCTACCGGCACGAATGTCGCAGGAATTGCTAGCAATCGGAACTCCACAGACCATTCTCATGCCTCCATTACTGACGATGTAGCTTCTTCTACAGTTCAAGCTCACCATTCTACATCCAATGGCTCTGTTTCAACTCCCAATTATGAGGCAGCTTCGACAAAAGCTACTCCATCGAGGCCTTTTAAGGGGAAGGCGACTATGAAACCAAAATCATCACTGGGAAAGCATCGGCGGGAAACCTCGCCCCCTTCAACACCGCTCGGCGAAAACCTCCCAGTTCGGACGCCGAGCAGCAAGGTTAACTATTGCGTTGTCCATGAAACCATATCTTCAGGGGAGAAAGCTATCTGGAGACGGCAGGTCCGACGTGTTGGGTGGGAGGTACTTAAACATTGGGAGATTTGGGCATTAGACGCAAAAGAAATCTGACCTGCACATTTTTTACTTACTTAGTTCAATTATGCAACATACGTGGCAGTGTTATCCACTTTCCCTGAAGCATCAACCGACATAAACTAGGCGGTTCTAGATGGTCGAAATTGTATTCCTTGGTTTCGTAAGAATAGATAAAAGACAAGCAGGAGGGCGAAATATAGACCAAGGGATAAGAATCTCCTACCCTACGTCCATCCATTTATATTTCTCAATCCCCTCCTACCAAACCGTCTCTCTTAGAAGACTCATAATCATAAATGATATACATGATATCAGTAATTATACGATATCTAGCTGAAGCCTGATTGAGATTTTCTTTTCTTGTCGCTTTGTGGTTTTGCCATTCTCACCGCCTCCAGGCTGGTGATTTATATTGGCCATATGGTTGGGGTCATCTTTAA
>NPHW01005686.1:0-10476 GCA_002240705.1 Elaphomyces granulatus | reverse complement strand
ATCGTATCGGGAGCAGCCCTAGACAGGACGTCCCCCCAATTTAGTTCAACTACGGCGTGATATAAGAATCCGGTGGGGCCCCTTCCCCTACCTCTTTCTTCGAAGGACCACCGACTCGCCTTGGGTAAGATTGGCGTCCCCCGGCTCCGCGTTTTCTTATTACCTTACACCCCGGCCTCGCTTAATGTAAAACGGCATCTACCCCCTATGATTCTTCGCCTTTTTACACATTTGCACAATGGGTAAGTCTACGATATTGGCATACTCAGGAATTATCAGAGACCTGCTAACTGATGACGCGCCGCTTTTTCATAGCTTTCCAAACTGGCCCCGGGACCCAAGATATATTCACCGAAATACACGGCAGCGCTCCTCTCGATCCTCATTTTGGCTTCGATGCCAACGCTTCAATCCCCCCAGTAGCCCCTCAGCCGCTCGAATCTCCAGCCGCGGTGGCCTAAACCGACCCTGATACCTAATATGTAGGGAACCTCCTTTTCACCGAAGTGCGCTCCTCCTCCCGGAACCCATTTCGCCTTCAATGCGTACCCCAACCCTAATGCCCCCAGCTACTCGAACGCTCGTGTTCGCCTGCCTCGGTGGGGGTCCCTGCATCGGCTGCAGAAACTGGTCGCTCCCGGCGCAGTCATGAGCTCCAACAGGTTATGACCCCTTCTACTCTCTATGCAGGAGGATTACACATTTTACCTAGCTCATTTCTCTTCAAGAAGCGGCTTTTTGGGTTTACGCCGTACCTTCTTATCTTATTACTTTGGGGCCTTGGGCTGGCAAACGGGTTTATCTGCAAGATTTCCTGACTTTTTTTTTCAACGGGGATATCATACATTTCTCGCGGGGCATCGAAAAGACCCTGAAAAGACCATCCGGAAGGGTCCGGAATTACCCCTCTTTTTGGCGTCATCTTCTATATGGCTTCTTACTGGCTCATATTGGTCTCCGCTCCTATCCTGCCTCCTATTACCGCCTTCCAATTCTGTGGTGGGAAACCACATTGTGCCAAGAACAGCAGTACTCTAGGGACGCCTGGGGATACACTGCACTTGGGGACGGTTCTTTAGTTCTTACTTTGAGACCATGGGTATATACAGAGCACGGCGCGAGGGAATTTGCCAATTTGGAACGGCATTGGGTTATCTCTTGAGGCAGGAATACCTATGGATTTGGTTCCTATATACAACGGCACAAGGGAATTTGCCATGGGACTGGGTGATCTCTAAGGAACCAAGGACACAAGGGGAACTCAGGAATAATACTGGCACAAGCCGGCTTACCCACATATTGATTCGAGGCAGTCATTACTTCTGGGGAATCGACTTGCCTCAAAGGCGTCACTAACGGGGAAGACCGCCTATTTCAACTCCCTCCTTTTGAGTCTGAGATGGACTTCGGAACTCAGATATTCCAGAGAATATAGATGATCCGTCAATTCTTTTTTGGTACTATGCAGCGCGATAGTCCACAAACCGAGCATTTTAAGGCATTCCGAGGGTCAATACCGGTGCAAATTCTGGAAAAAGCCGTCAACTAGCCTGAGGAGTGAAGGCCGGGGAAGCCGAGGCAAGAATATACGGCGGGTAGGAAGCTGTCCAGCGCGTCTCCACGTTCACCAAGAAGACGTCGTAAAGCTTGTCTTCAACCACGGCCATAACCACACCTTACAAGACCTGGATATCGTCGCCCCCAAGTTCCGAACCGTCGGCGATTGTTCGGAACTTGAAGGTATGTGAAAGTCATGTAGAATGAGAGAGGTATTACAGAGTTGAGGACTATTAGTGTCCTGCCAGTTGTCATTTAATTGTTGTAATAATAGCTTGTTATTTTTTTTCTGCTATAATACTACTGTACGTATACACAGGATAACGGTGATTAAGCTTCTTAGCGCTATGCTCGCTTAAATTAGACAGCCGAATCACGACCTTCCAGGAACAAAAAACCAAACTGGGAGCCATGCTTTTGACAAGATACAACCTGGATGCAATAGGGAAAACTTGCAATCAGGATCCTCCTCTCTCTATCCATCCAAAAAAAACCTCATGTGTTCCCTGTAATGCCGTGATACTCGGCTCAAAAAATTTGATCTTTGCCAAGCGGCTCTCGGTATGTTTTCCTTATGAAGTTAGGTGGGGAACTTGGTGGGGGCGCTTAAACTTCTTGTCTCCCACGCTAACATTGAATGTTCCATGGATCGTTAGTTATCGGTTCCACGAGTAGTTGCAAACTTGCAGTCATTCCTACAACTAACTCAGCTTGTTTTCCCTTTGGTTACACTTGCTTTCTTTCTGCTGACAACTTTGTTAAGACTGCATTATTAATTAGTTACATAATCACTTTTACTTGGGATCCATCCAAGAAAAATGGAATACCTCGACGAGCTCGAGAATATGGCTGCTACTACGATCGCTCAGGATGAAGAAGACCATGAAGCTCTTGAGACACAAGTCAGACATTTATTGGACGTGCACCGGCAAACGGTTCAAGACGAAAAAAAGAAAGCACAAGGATATGGTGATTCCAAAACAACCTATCTTGTTAAACTTGAAGGGCCGTGGGACAGCCCATATAAGATTCAGAATCTGGCTGGGACCTTGGAATTGCCTGCTCTGGTGAAGGGTATAGGTGCCACTGGAGAAGCCAGCTTCTGTCTTATCGACGGCTCAACAAAGAGGGCGATTCTTCAAACATTTTTCGAGAAGCCGTTCAGACCGACTTTTATCTGGATTAGCAGAGCGGATAAAAATCTCTCAGATCATTGTATAGCACCAACCCTTGGTTACAGAATTGAACCTACTCTCCCGCAGCACCGAGCTAATGATGCCGAGCATGTTTTTTTACCTGCTCAGAACCAATATCCTGTTTGGTATTTCTTTTATGGCACGCTAGCTGATCCCGAATTTCTAGCCGAGAAGTTGTCTCTTTCGGAAACTCCTGTTCTGAGAGAAGCCACCATCACAGATGGTATTATTAGAATATGGGCTGGGAAATACAAAGCTTTACTCGATGGACCCAGTACTGCCAAAGTTAGTGGATGGGCATATGAGGTTATGTCAGAGGAACATGAGGAACGACTTCGGTTCTACGAGACAAACAAATACGAAGTCGTGAGGTGCAACATACTGATAAGGGATAGTGTAGAATCCGTCAAGGGCCTCACTTTCAGGTTTATTCCAAATTCATCTCATCCGATGTTGACGGATGCTTAGCTTGCGTCCCAAGAGAACTAAATCTACCGGATGATGATTACATACCTGTAGATCTTAGATTGGTGATTAGTAATAGCTTTTCTATTCTTATGTGTTTACAAGTTACAGACCTATGGGAACCCAGCTGGACATTATAATAAGTTGCAAGTACAAACATTGCCATCCTTGTATGACAGGCCATATTAGACTGTAATTCGTAATTCTACAATGTTCAGGCAAACCTCACACTAGGTACTAGCATAGTCTAGCTATGGACGTCTAGAATACGGGGGGTACACGACGAATGAGATCTATGCCCTTTATTTTCCAAAGCATACTACGAGCTTTTGTTCTCAAACCCTAATCCCTTTGATTTCGCCGCCTGTCACTATCTGGGTATATTGGACACCTGCTCAGCCTCTAACGCCGGGGGGAGAAGGAGCAAGATGTGAACCTGAGCCGAACCCGTGGTCGAATCGTAAATCCTCAAAAACGCCCACGCACTGCCTCTATCGGGGTAGCTGGGCTTAAGTGAAACGACCGCCCAATGACTCCCCTACAGAACAGGGCCCTGGTGAAGGGAAAGGAGGACACTGGTAAGACTCGGAGCCTGGTTACGTCTACTAGGTGGTAACTGCATATACAACGATAGATAGAACGTAATCATGTCGATTGTTAGCAGTACAACTGACTTCGTTCGACAATAATGGTGCAATGTGGCTCAGGGTTGATGTCAATGCGGTTTTTTGACCGATGGGAGAGATTTCTGTGGCAATCTGGTAAGGCACGTGGTAGAATATATCAAGCCGGTCACTTACCTCACTATCGCACAATCAAACACGCTTCAGTCTACATCATGAATGAACTTACTGATACAATAACGGCATGAGGGGGGAAGGTCGTAAAGAGGTCAATATCAGTTCGAGCTTTAGATAGGAGGTACTCCCTTTGACAATTCCCGCCGTGTGCTGCATTGTTGCCTTTTGCGATCCAATCCTCCGCATGAAATATATCTCTCCTATAAACGGACAAGAAACGGTTGCAGTGTTTACGAAAGCTGGTAATCCATAACCAATATTTTTCGCTCGAAGGTAATGTTCTTTCACGGATCGCAGCTCTGACCACCGGGTAGCTTTGGGCAAGGCGGCTTCAAGTGAGTCAACTTTACTCTGGGGGTTCTGGGTTATTAGTAGAGGCCAGAGATATTCTTTAGGCTGCTGGTCAAGAGTCGTCATAAGGCTGATAGCTGGTTGCGTTAGAAGCTCTCCGATGAGCCAAATTCCAATGATCGATCACGGCTCACAACCAGCGTGTTGTCCTCATTACTCCCGGTTCTGAATGTATGTTGTGCCGACCTATGTACACTATACGTGGTATTCGAATTATTATCTCATTCCGCGTTTCTCTGAAAACTTTATCCAAAGTGCAGGATTCGGCGTAGTGAATTGCAACATTCCCGTGGAGGAACACACAAAATGACATGCGAAAGAGCAGAATCTCTTTATAATCCCTGAAAATTTGGGGCCAATTGAACAGTTGAGTAAAAAGATATATGGGCGTAAAATGGCGGCCAAATATGAGCGTGAAGTGTTGGATGGAAGAAGTCAGGACGAAGTTGACAAAGTACATAGGTCAGGCTAAGCCCAAGAAGGGATAGGGGAAACCCATCCAGAAGAGTAAGAGTACTATAGTATTAGAGTACTGACGTCTGTTTTATCAGTTGACTACATTCAAAACATCAGACACGTATCACAAATTGACAATAACTAACTTTTGTAAAACTTTATATCCAATTTGCAGTATCGAAGTGACTTTTATATAAATCTTGTGTATGTACATGAGAGCACTGCCTGAATAACGTAGCGGATAAGAAAGCGGATGATAGATTGATAAGACTGCAACCTTGAACCTTGAGAGTCCCTTTTTTCTTTTTTTTTAAGAGGCGGAGTCCCTGCAGTCGAAATTTCTAATTGGTGGATCGATTAGCATATCGTCACCTAAAACAGTTGTATTTACCCTGTATTTACAGTACCTCTCAAGTCTCTATCTCTACATAATCTCTACCAACAATACCTCACTCTCCAATCTCCCTTTCCCCCCTTCTCTCTCTTGCTCTTCATTCCTCGTCCAATTTACTCCCAAGTCACTCTTTATTCCACTTGTTTCAGAGCCTTTCTGCCCTCAAGTCAATTTCCTTTGTCAATCGTTCCTTTGCTTACTTCTTACGACTCCACCACATCCGCTTCGAGGCTTGACAGTGCCATACACGATCCTTTCTCCCTCCCTCCATCCTCCCCATTATTTCCAATGTCATAGCCAACCTAGGTTTCCTCCACTGCCTCCATCGACTACAGGATTGGCTGTGGAGACAAGGTGGTTCGGCCAACGCGGCTTCATAGAACGGTTCTCAGTCGTGACAAATGCGGTGTCGAAGTGAAATGAAAAAAAAGTATCAGTGCGATCCCGGGGACATCGAACGAGAAACGACGAATACTCCTGGATGTGATGGCAAATAACATCCCGTGGAGTGGAAAGACCAAGTTCGCCGGACCGGGAGCATCACTGAAGATCACACCGTCCAATTCTCCCGTTTTGAGATCAGCAACGCGTTCTCCCCAGAAGCCCACGCCGTGCCAGTCGACCCTCTCCTTGCAGACAGTCATCGGGACCACCACCACAACGCCCAATGGCTTCTCCAGTCATGAACCAACCCGATCCTTTGCGCTCTGTGCCGGTTCAGCGGCGATCTTAGCAGAGATCGATATTGATCTGAACATCAACCAGCGTTTTTTTCGAGCACGCCCGACCGCAACCGCCGTCAACCCGGTGATTTCATTCTACAGTCAATCCACCCCTCCGACGACTCCGGAGACACGCAGACCGAGCTTGGCGGCAAGATCAGGGACCAATGTCAACTTCTATGGTGCTTCTCCGGGGGGTGACTGGACCGATGCGACCAACTCCAGGACATGGTCGTCCAGGGAACGAATCAAGGCGGTTTCAAGTGTTGAAATCAGCCCAAATGGCAGGTTTCTGGCGGTGGGAGAGGTACGTGACGCTCGGTCCGGGGATAACACGCGACCAAATCGGTTGGGCTGACCCTCCAGAAGACTGGCTATAATCCAAGGGTGTTGATCTTCTCAACCGCCAAGGATTCACCTCTTGATATACCCCTGACAATTTTGACGGAACACACGTTTGGGGTTCGGAGCCTTGCCTTTAGCTCCAATTCCCAATATTTGGCCACCCTAGGGGATATGAACGATGGCTTTCTTTTCGTCTGGACTGTCCACCTTCGGAGCGGAGCGGCCAAGTTACATTCGACCAACAAATGCACCTCCTTCGTCCGGGATATGTGTTGGATGGGTCATACACTGATTACGTAGGGTCCTTAATTCGGGTTTCTCTACTGAGAATGGTGCTGATTCCTACTAGGGTCGGAATACGACATGTGAAAGTCTGGAGACTGGCAGATGCAACGCCTGGGTCTCCCACAAAGTTGCGTTCGAATGCCGATTCTTATGCCAATTCTCCGTGCCCGGCCCCGAAAGCACTTTCTGGACGAAACTGTCTGCTAGGCTCGATGAGTGACGCGACGTTCACGTGTGTGGCGAGCCTGTCCGATTCAGAGGCGGTGGTGTGCTCCGACACAGGCGCAGTGTGCTTTCTCGATGATACGGAGGGCGCTCAAAAGTTGTCCCTTGTCTTGCAGGTAGATTTCGGCATCACCTCCATAGCCATTGATGCCGAATCTGGTGCCATCTGGCTCGGGGGCCGCGGTAGACGAACGCAGAAGGTCCAAGTCGAGGAACTCCGAGGATTGAAAAGCAATGCTTCCATGTCTCCAGCTCCGCGTGATCGAGACGTTGGGGTCACCAAAGGAAAGAACCCCGCTATCGTTTCCATGGGACTTCTGGCCACCCACATAGTCACAGTCGACTCCACGCGCGCCATCCACGTCTGCCCTATTGATGCTCTGAACAATGAACACGAACAGGGCTGTATGGAAGCGTCGATGCCTGCACACAGAGATGCGGTCCTAGGCATTGGCGCAGTTAAACAACCTAATAGGCATGATGCTGACTTCTTTACCTGGTCAAGTGGTGGGACCGTGAACTTCTGGAATAGGCATGGAAAGTGCCAAGCGATGCAGAAAATCGAGCTGGAGCAACCTTGCGCCGGCGACGACGAATCCGTTAACGAGCTAAAAGTCCTGCGAGCCATGGAAGACATGGAGTCATTCATCTCAGGAGATCGATATGGTGTGATCAGGTATGTTCAATCTCTGTGCTGGGGCGGAATATAATAACATTTTTTATCTTTCATCACTGACGCGTTTTAGGGTACTATCTAGCCAACCATGGAGGTGCATCAATGAAATACGAGCTCATGGCGCTGAAGTAACCGATATTGCAGTGCAATCTAGCTCGGGAGGTTGCGTTGTTGCTAGTTGTGGCAGAGATCGTATGGTCCAACTTTTCAAGAAATCAGAGGAACGTTTCGAGCTGATCCAGACGATGGATGACCATGTTGGAGCCGTGGGACGCCTGCTTTTTATGAACGATGGCGAGAAGCTGCTTTCTTGCTCCGCGGACCGTACTGTCATAATAAGAGAGCGAATAGCTCGAGACGGTGATGGGGGCGCTATGATTGCCTTTGTACTATCGAAAGTAATCACGTTGAAGTTTTCTCCGATTTCGATGACACCGACGCCGGATGATCCCGACACCCTGATATTGTCCACAATTGACAGACAGATACACAAGTTTGATGTTCCTTCGGGACGACATATCCATTCGTTCAAGGCATCCGATCCCGATACAAACGACACCGTCGTCATGAGTTCATTGACATTAAGTTGTGAGGTACCCGGACAAAGCCCGCGAATATTGCTGGGCGTCTCAACCACCGATAAGTCAATTAGAGTGTATGACTTGGAGCGAGACACACTTCTGACTCGAGAATTCGGCCATACTGAAGGTGTCAGCGACGTGATGCTTTTGGAAAACAGAACATCTGACTCGAAAACGGTTATCAAAAGAACCTTGATAAGCACCGGTTTGGATGGAATTGTCATGATCTGGGATCTCTCGGTCCAGCAGCAACAACTACAAGAGCTATCACAGCCAAATATCCGAGAAGAGGATGCAACGCCCGTGAAAGAACTAACAGCCGTTAAGCCTCCACTCCGACGTATCCTGTCACGGACGGAGCTTGCCGCGTTTCAGCCAACCCCGACCCCTGTGGGTGAGCAATCCCCTCCACGAATCCGCAAAAAGGGGTCCAGATACACTCTAGCACCCCCAATAACAAATGGAAATATGACCAATGGGGATAGTATATCCGTGGCACCTCGTTCTCTATCCGTCAACCGCCGCGCTCCAATCTCTTCCCTCTCAGAGGCTGGAGACAGAACTCCTTCGCCGCCGAGTCCGAAGTCGAAATCGATCAGTGGTCTTAATATAAACATCGCTAGTAGTCTCCGCCGCCCGTCCTTGGATTTCCGACCCCGCACCAAAACCTCGGGAGCCAGCGAGTTTGGGAGCCTGAATATGTCAACAGAGCAGGTTTGTCGTACCTTGAGAGCTTATCGAAAGAAGCTTAATAGCTCAACCGAGTATCCACGTGTTGCAAAAGAGCTAGAACGCGAGCTTGATCACACCATCAGGGCCCTGGGGGAGCGAGCTAAACGGATCCACGCAAACGCAGAGACGGAGACGGACAGCAGCGGCAAAGAAAACGAGAGGAAGTTGATGTCAACAGCTGGGAAACCAACAAATGTCGCAAGACGGGTTCCGTCCACACCGAATCTGTCCAAGCAGGGATCTAGGATTCCCTCGAGAAGTCGTTCTCTAGATGCAGACGGTGAAGGATGACCTCATCTTAATTCTTTTTGGTCGCTTTTCATTCTCTTCGGTATTTCATGTCGGTTTCCTATTTTATTCGGCTGGGGGCGATTGGAGCGTGAAGCTTTAGGGTTGGGAAATGGAGTTTTATTCTTCGTATTACTTCTTTCTTTGAAATACATCTAGGACGAGCAACAAGAAAAGTTATGCTTGCTAAATGCCTTCATCATATGGTGTCATGGTTTGCGTCGACGTATACTAATTATTTCCCTTGATTGCAATACTACTCTTTCTGTTTTGCAGGACCGTTTTCTGAATTCATGTCAAATCATGACTGGTCTGAATTGACATATCATACTGGTCCTTGTCCCCCGCGGTCTAATTAACTACTCTTCCAGTTCACTGGAATCCTTCGTCCTTGCTCAGTTGCTGTGGCACAGTGGACCTCAGAGTCACTTATTATTTAATAATAATAATAATAATAACAAAAGTACTATATAGACTATAGTTATGAGAGCAGTGGATTGAGATTAGGCTATGGACAATTTCAGATTTAGCAT
Organism: Elaphomyces granulatus; assembly: GCA_002240705.1. Classification (NCBI taxonomy): domain Eukaryota; kingdom Fungi; phylum Ascomycota; class Eurotiomycetes; order Eurotiales; family Elaphomycetaceae; genus Elaphomyces; species Elaphomyces granulatus. The sequence goes on along the minus strand of NPHW01005686.1, from coordinate 870 downwards.
CTTTTTTTTTTTCAGAAGTCAGACTGTCAGGCCACTTCTTAGCCGGCTTTTCAGGCATTGCACCCTTTTGATATTCGCCTCTCCTAGTTGCATTCTATCCCATGAGATGGCCCAGAGAAAACACGCTCGGGCTCAGCACTCATGGCAAGAATCGACAGAACATCAATTGCCATCTTGGATAGCGTCGGCCAGCGTTTTCTATTTCCATGCTTGGTCCTTGAACCGATTCAGATGGTAATTGCGCCAAAGTTTTCGGGTTTCTGCCATTCTCTCCTCCAGTTGGCGGAAATGTATTCTGTGCGGCGACAAGGGTGCAAGATAATTGCAGCCGCATACAGTGGTGGCTTGTCTGACAAATAGTAATACTTGTCGAAGGTATCCCAGATCTGGATGAAGAGATATGGATCTGCTTCGTGGGTTATCTCTAATATTAGCCTTGCCTCTGTCTCTTAAAGGTAACAAACGTATTGAGATAATATTATGAAAACATACTTTCGCAGTTTCGAAATGCTTTACCAAGATATCCATGGTAAATAAAATGCGACCAATGGTCGCATCGTCTTCCTCCGTTTCCCAATCAAACGGCTGCAAAAAGGCCATAACTAAGGCTAAAGTAACCGTTCCCAATCTATGTAAGATAACTTTCCTCCAAATCGGAATACCATGTTTTTGAGTGTGAATCGATTTCAGCTTTTTTATCAAGTGCCACTTTTAGCATCTAATACCAGCTGTTCCAGGCACTGTCGATTAGAATAAGTCTATTAGTTAATTCTTTAAAGCTTTGTGTTTGGCCAGGAGAGGAACGAAGATGGATGACGATCTTGTGAAGTTTTTCGAGACGTTGAAGCCAGTGATGGATATAAACAAATA
>NPHW01005685.1:0-17812 GCA_002240705.1 Elaphomyces granulatus | reverse complement strand
TTTTTTTTTTTTGGAGAGGGCAAATGGCTAGGTTGGCAAATGGCTTGTGTTCGCAGCGAATGGTGCAAATGCCTTCGGAAGTCTGCACTGTTGTTGTATTAAGCTTAATGAGGTCAGTACCTAAATGTGGTCCCCCCAAGAGGCGGTGGCTCACCGCCTGCTGCATGGTCTGAGGCCACTTGTTTAAACATTCCTCAGAGGAATATTTTTCTCATGCACACGTGTTTTAATCAGTTAGTGCCATTAGTGCCACGTTAGTTTATATTACCCAAAGGAAGGTTCAACGGCTCTTAGCCTGGTTGTCTGTATTCAAGGTCGATATTAAGCGAACAACCAAATGATGAAAGTAGTAAGGAGCGTAAGTGATATGCGTATGGGCAGATTTCAGACCATCGCATTCATGAAATTTACGAGAGGAAGGCTGAACCGCAACATTAGACACAAAAACGCTAGGACATCTAGAGGTATGAGAAAAGCCGAAGCACTTCGTCTCCACGACCCCTTTCTAATTAAACCGGAACTGTTGCCACCCGTGAGGACAGAAAATGGAAAAGAGACAGAAAGAAAGAAAGAGAAGAATAGAGGTCGAGGAACAATATATTAAGGGGTAAAACAGCATGGTTTGGCCAAACCAGCTAGTTCTCAGCACTCGTATCGACGGGCCCAAAGGTGGATGAGAACGAGACTGGAGTTGGCGATTTGACATCGCTGGTTCCCCACAGGCTGCCCCCGTCCTGAGACTCTGTGCGACTCTCGATAACGGCGGTAACGTCCAGAGATGGCAACTGCGCATGAGGCATGACGAGTTCGACCCCTTTGCTAGTGACTGTACTAGTGGTGAAAGAAGGGTTGTGACGCGGGGGTAGTGGTCTGTTTGCAAAATCATACATGAAACCATCGGAATTGCTGTTGAACGAAGAGGCCACTGAAGTTGGAGTATGACTCAGCGACGGGATCGCTCCATGCGCGTTAGAGAGCGCCCAAAGACTGCGGTGGCCTCTACCACGACGAGAAGCTAGCATTGCCTCATCGCCGCCGTGGAAGTTCGACAGGTAGGTCCAGGCTTCAGAGGAGGCCAGTGAAGCGGAGCTACCGTTACAGGTTGGTATTATCGGTTTCCATTCGGTTGGGTCAAGATCCGATTTGGCATCGTGAAGATCTGCTGGTATCCGGATAGTCGGTGTCGGTCTAGGAGAAGCTCCCGTAGGAGTCATCGGAGCCACGATCGCGCCAGGCGACATGGGGGGTGAAGATGACGGGGATGTGTTGGGAGGTGACATTGAGACGGTGAGAGATAGGGAGGCCGAAAGAGGCTTGCAGGAATCTCTGCGACGGCAGCTGTAGACAAATCACAATAGAATGTTAACGGAAGGGAAAAAAGAAAGAAAGAATCTAGAGGAGTCGCTTCTAATTACCTTTCGCTGCAATAGAGTATAGCGTTGTTTGGAACGGTTATTTGCTTTTCACACATTGCACTAAGATGAAAGTAGAATGTTAGATCGAATGAATAAAAAAGAGAAAAATAAATAAATGGGTTGGGAGAATTCCACAGGAAAGATAGGGAGATACTGTGTGAAAAAAAAATGAAAAAAGAAAAAGAAGAGAAGAATAAATAGAGGAATTGGAAGAAGTTGTGTAGAAGCGGAAGATCAACAGAAATAAAAAGGGCGGGCGGAAAGTACGTACCAGAATTGGAGAAAGCTGGCTGCCATTTCTGCCCTTTTTATTTATCCTTTTGGTGGGCCAGCTGGCCACGGATTTCAACTGAAAGATCAAGAATTGGTGACCGGTCAGGCTGAATAGACTCCTTTGAGATCACACAGTGCTTAGAGGGCCTTGGAGGAGAAAACTTCGGGGCATTGGAAGACGACGAACAGGATACATAGCGCTGTTGAGAAAAAGAAGATCAAGGAGGGCGGTGAGGTAATTAAGTATGTTTTCGGATTCAAGTGGTTCAGGTGCCTGAAAGTCTCTAACTTAAAATAATCACCGTGTTTTAGTTTTTATATATGATAATAACTTTTATCGCTGATGTCCGAGGCTTCAAGGCTCCATCCAGCGCACTTTCTTTTAGGGTGCAGCGGTCGATGCTTGATCGCACAGTACCGATACCAGTAAAAAAGAAAAGAAATGAAATGAAAGAAAGAAAGAAAGAAAGAAACTTTGTGTTGCAGCGGGCGTCTGCGTCTCTAACTATCAGGATCGCTTTACCAAGATATGGTCTCAATCCCCGTGGAGTCGTGTAACGAGAACAAGCTATGCAGGTACAGGACTGCTGGAATGACAGCAGATGATGAACGACCAGGTTCGAGGCAAATGATTTTACATGGAGGAACTTGGAAGAGAGGCAATTAACGGCAAGAGATTTCAATGACTCCTTTCCTAATCCTAAAATGAAGACGCGTTCAGGATCACAAGACGTTAGACAAGACCCGATCGGAAGAGTGGAAGCGAATTCGAAAATGGTCCAAAGGCAAGAACTAGTGGATGTGGATGTTTCCTCCTTTGAGTTCATGGAGGTCCCTGTGCTGAACCGATGAGCCGATAAACCGTTCCTTTGGTCGTTTTTTTGAGTAGAACGTACATATATATGATATAATAACTTAAGATGATGACTGATTAGGTATGTAGTTACCCTTGAGCGGGGGCGGAGATAACAACTCAGACAAAAGTAGTCAACCATACAAATTACATGCAGAAGCGGTGTGTCAAGAGACGGCAAGCTTTTGCCCCTCTCTCTTCTGGCCAGCTTTGTCTAGGATGATATTATGATATTATTATTTATTTATGGCTTGACTTGTTCCATTAGTATTAGGCATTATCAATTTGGAAAATGCAAAATGACTTGGAACTTTGACGACAGGCGATGTCAGGATGCACACCAGTGACACCAAGATGCAGGATTATTAATAGTCCAAAGACACCAGTTCAGACATGGATCGACCGGCCATGATTGGCCAGATCCTTTACTAGTTAGTACATAGTTTGAGATGACCGTAGGACAAAGCCAGGAGGACTTTGTTGAGTCGAGAGTCAACCGGTAGTCAAACCTGGCAAATTAGGAGAAGGCCTGCTGCAGGCTGGAAGCTGGGTTTAATAATCATGGTGTTCGGAGGATCGTATTCGATGGCAGGAAACTGCTAGAAAAGGAAAAAGAGGAAGAGGAAAGAAGAAGGGGATGCAATAATAATAACATCATGAACATGGTATCTTTGTATCAATCCTGAAGATTCGGAATGTGCTAGAGTTTAGTGTCCATTTAGCCTCCCTTTAGCCTCCCTCTGAGCGGCGATAAGGGGGGAAGTGGGGTCCTGCGAAGCTACTAGACTACTAGTAGTCTCAATCAGCCAATGATAAGCCACACTAAACTGCTAGCGCATTCCGAATCTTCGAACTTTCTACGGTGTGAGCATGATAAGATAGGACCAAAGGCTCCTATCTGGTGCCTGGACCCTCTTACCTGGAGGTCCACTTTCAACGAGCATGTTAACCCCCAACAACAATCTGCAATCGTAAATTGGGCTTCAAAAATTTAAATTATATTGGCTAATTAACAATAAGCTGAAGGAATAATAAAACAGAAATTCGCTCGTTGTGCCGCCGCACTGCTAGCATGGCCACTTACGGCCGACCTGCACTTTACCTAGAATAGGCAAGAGTCTCCACTTTAATTAACCTAAATAGACTTAGGTGTGGCTGGTGCATTGCAGTAGTAACTACTCCAGACTTTCTCCGCAACTGTATATGTAGGGCTTCCTTACTCTGTGCATAAAACTCGCAACATTATTACGGCCATTATTGAACGTGGTGACGGGCAAAAAACAAACCTATCCGGAGAACTATGTTGCCTCTTGCATCAAGCGCATCCAATCATGGTTCACTAGTTAGCTCAACGGCCAAACTGCCAAGCCCGTCAAACTAGTATGAATATTGACTGCTATAATCATTAGTATAATGATGCCCTGCAAAGAATGTTCAGTAGACTTTTCAGAATGGTTGAACCGACATAGTAAGAAGCAGTACCCCGGAAAAATCGTCTGCCTGTCGACCTTACGCGTACTACTGTCTCGCGATCGCCAGTTCAATTGACTTGGGGTCGCAGCGTTCTTGTTTCCTTAAGATCCCTTACCCCTTACCCCACAAAAAAGAACACCAGCCACGAAGAAAACCAGGCCGGAATGCATGATTATTATTGGGGAATGGAGGGAAAGAAAATATCCCGCCGCGCAGATCCGGGGTGCTGCGATCCACTCCTTGTGTTACTTTTTCTTCCTTCTGCGGCATTTGATCTCCTGTAAAGTCTATATGTAGATCCTATGTGCAGCTGATGTAACTTCCGGGTCTGTATGTTGAGACAGTAGTACATCAGGATTCTCCATACAATTCGCAAGGCTGCCTGGACAATAGATCCCCCGCGATTATGATGGGAGTCCCTGTACTGAGGGTCAATATTAGGGAATATATTATAAGCTGCAAGGCCAGATGTGAGATCCCCGCCGCCAAATCACAGGGACCACCCGAACGCCATTCCCTGAGAAAAGAGCGCAATTATCCTAGTTCTAGTGGCGCCATCTGATTGAACAGGGGCTGCTCAGACACGAGGGTTCACCGTGAGTCCTGAAGCTGAATAGTGGTTAATAGTGGCGTCAATTTCAATGCTGATTCTGGACCCAATCAGGCCATCGGCTTCCTCGTTAGCGTCATCAGGAATTCTGAAGGATCGTATGATAGCAATATTATTTGGAGAACTCTTTATGGCATATATCATCCAAAAACATCAAAAAGTCCTTTGGAGCTAGCACCAGTCGAAATTTGAGCTTGGAATGGTCGAGAGAACTTCCCTCGTGGGGTTCTAGCAATTTCAAGGTCAGTAAACCTCGTAGTACAGGCTCGAGAGAGCTGCTCTTATGCTCTTACTGATTGATTTATCATTCTGCAACCAATATTGGTCCTAATATTCAAATGTAACCACCTGGGGAAGTGGAGCTGTTTGGAATTCATGGCCTTCTGCTGTGCGCCGTATGACCAATGGAATTCAATAATGTAACAACGATGCGCTCGTTAATCAATCGACCAATAAACATAATTACTTCCACCCCTGCTCTATGGTCTTTGCGAAGCCAATCAGCTCTACACCAAGGTAGACTAATGGTATGACTTTTTTTCTTTCCATTTAATTACCAGCTTGTTTACCTTTTTCTTTCCATGCTACATAAAAGTTTGAGCCGACGGTGCCTTCCCATATGTTCATAAAAAACCGCCATTCTTTATATTTCATCAGCTCGTATACGGCCAACCCTCAATTGCTAATTTGAAAAAAAAAAAAAAGTTATTCAACATACAATAGTGACCTTGGAGACCAGCCAAACAAATACTGTGACCTGTCTTCCCCCGGCCCCCAAGAGCTGAAAAACTCACTAACTGTTGTATATCTGAAGGCCGAGAACTCCGTCATCCAATCCGATCATGGGATCTACCTAGGATCACCCTGGATTACTGTCATTAGTCGTTGCCACTTAATCCCTGATAGATAGCCTGAGTATAATAAACCCATGCGATTGGGAATACCCGGGGTAAGTACAGTCATCCAGCGGTCGGGCAATTAGAGTGAGAGATCGAAATTAATTGTTCTTAGTAGGTAAATTTACGTCAGCCGGAGCATTTTTTATATCAAGTGGTGAATCCAACGATCCAACGGTTAATTTCCATCCCTATGATCATTGAAATGACGGCATACACTTGCTTCATCCACTAAACTTATGGCATTCGTGTCATTGATGGTTTTACTTTTGTTATATAGGATGCCAAACTCTGTTCTACGGAAATGAAGCCTACGTACACACGAACTCACCCAAAAACTCACACCGGAAGGTTGGAACTATACGGGATGCTGCTATGGCAGAGAATGCTAGTTATTTTGGGGACCAGTCAGGCGAGGCTTTCCATGGCATATATCAAGTGGATACATCATCATACGAGATGGACATGTCGTCTGACTTTTGATGACCTGGATCTGGGGTGTTTCATAATGTTCTAGAATATTTAAGCCCATGAGCCCTGTTTGAACTCTGATGGAGTCAGCCTAGAATAATCCGAGAGGTGCTACGAGAACACGACTTATCCTTACTTCTATACTTTGATCCCAGTTTCTCTCTCTAGTAGTAAGTTTGATGGTGGCGTGGTGTGAGTCTGACAGCTCAAGGATAAATTTATGTAAGAGATTTCGGGCTTTCAGGCAGTTCTGGTCTATTCCGATCTATCTTGGGTAGGAACAGAATATAGCAACTCTATTATCTATATGCGTACCTACATACACACGAATCTGTATTTCCTGCCACTTTTATGGTTATTTTTCATTACTAAGTTCCCTTTTCAGCTGCGTAAGTTTGATTTTGAATAACCCCACTCAGGCTAGGCATAATTATCAATACTAATGTATCGAACAGAAGCATTATATTGCTGCATCGGTGTAGCTGTCAGCTCCTAATGCAGGAAATGCACCTGATCTGAGCACGTAAGCATCAGCCCGGGGAAACTAGCAAAAAACCTCAATAATAATATATGATCGGTATACCGATGGGCCCGGGCTCCAATATTGCAGACTAGTAGCTGGAGAAACAGGGGTCTTGCCCCTGTTATTTGTATCCGTGTGTGAAACAGATTATTAATGTAAGTTCTTAGGTCCGAAGGTCAGTCCTACATATCATACATATCATAACTTCCAAATGTAATGTACATACCTGTCATGTTGTTCTTTATCTTAACCTTATAATTAGTTATCTAAAGAAATTCACCGCGCGTTTTTCTAGTATATCTATGCCTTTTGGCTTTCAGACTCCTCCATATGAGCCCTGAGCTCTCCGCAAGAGATCGGATCATGTTACACTTGGCCGGCTCACGAGTAATTTACGATCGAGCACGAGTACGAGTAAACCCCTCAGATAGTACGGATAATTTACCTGCGAGCAAAACCCTTACTCGTGTACAGCCCTAAATTATTACAATACTTGTGTGTCATTATGTCAAGATCCACTACTTTTGAAAGGGGGTGTTTCTTTTTTGTAGGGTTGTCAAACCCGGGGTTTGCCCTTGTTGAAACTTGCGGGCATTTTCAATTCTAGGCACCCCAGTATTATTCTATTATATACAAAAAAACTTATAATTGCATCACGTGGGAGGAATTTTGTGTTTTATTACATCCAGAACCATCGTAGAATTCCAATGGAGGTCTCACTTTAACCGCCACCGCTAGCCGAATATTGTAAGGGACTATTCAACAGGATATTACTGCGAAGCCATGACTCATCTGTGTAGAGGAGCGACTGGATAGGAGGCGCAGATTGGGGTAAATTGGCCAACGACATATACACCCAAAAAAAGAAAAGCCTTGCCTTTGACAATTTTAAGAAATAAGTGACATACAATACTGTCGTCAAGAACCAATAAAGGGAGAGGCCCTGACGAAGAAGGTATTGGCTTGGAAAACAATCCTATTATCGATACCGTGGTTGATACATCAATGTCTTTCGAGGCTTACGAGTATGATGAAGGTCGAAAGAGTCAGATAGATGACTCAATCGTCGCAATGCCATTCCCCGAGACTACGGGGAAAACACTGGGAATAACTGCTCGCATTTTGCCCTCGATGGCATCAGGTCAGAAGGTCGGATGATTAATAGTATGATGCAGCAAATGTGTGAAGTGAAAGATCCCGACCAGAACATACCTGTCACTATGTCGTTGTCCCCCGAGACCCTAGGGGGACAGACGCATTATCACCAGATGACATCTCCACGGCGTCCATAAATCTCAAGACGAAGAGGATTTTCGTCCCGTCAGAAACAACGAAGATTCCTGTCAGCCATATGTCTGAATTTTCGATCATATATATCTGCCAGAAGCCGTGAGGCACCATCTCGAAAGCTTGAATAGTCAAGACATAGTCGTTGGACTACAGTACGACTTCTCGGTCATTAACAAAATGATACCCAGTCCAACTCTCTGCTCCCATCTTTTGATGTCGATATCAATGAGGAACGGGACATGTCGTTGTCTTCTTCCCGAAGCAGTCAGCACGTTATAGGATTTCTGAGTTCAACATGTCTCCAATGATAAGGATGACCCCGACTTAAGGAAGGATCAGCTAGATATCAAAGTGAAGTTCTCGACGACTGTGACAGTCCTAGACCACAGGTTTCTGACAGCGCAGCAGCGCTACATTCTAGATTTTTTGCAAGGAACCTCCCGAGGCATGGAACGGAAGGTTCGACAACCGTGACAACAACGATGTCTTCGATGGCGAGGTGAACTAAACGGTCCTAACCACTTGTTATACATAGTGCTCCAGCCTCCCCGCTCGGAACGAAGGATTTCGGCAGTTTCTCTTGCGACAAAGCTGGGAATATGCATATGGCCCACAATGGGTAGGATTGGAGACTGTCAGTCTGAGAGACTGGGCACATGGATACTACGATTTATACCTCGTTTGCTGTCCAACGTCGGAAGTTATAATGAGATAGACCCTCAACCTTTGCATCTTCACCTAAATCTCTAACGTATTCCACCCCCAGGCGAGACACCCCATCAAAATCGTGAATCGCACGCACTACTGACAGTTAGCCGCACGCACCCACTGCGGTTGCCTAGCAACGGGTGCGTGCGGCTAACTATGGTAGTGCGTGCGATTTCCGATTTTGATCTTGGGCCAGATCGTATCATAGCTAGGACTAACCTAATATGGAAAAGGGTATAACGTTGGACGCTAATACCAAAAGTGGTATAGCCCCCTTTTAAATTTATCTGTTCTTTCATAAAAAAAAAGTTGGTCATCGACTCATCGTTGTCACAGAAAAGGGTCTCTAAGCCGAATGCAGTTTGGTACAACAGTAAGTCCAGGTTTTCGGAGCGGCTGACTCTACTTGTCATTAGTCTTAAGATCGTCTATTCTATCACTCTACTACATAGGTATAGACCCTCTCCAAAAAAACTCCTTTTCTTGGTAATCAAGTGCATTCTCAACACCCCTACCGAATTCTTATCGACATTTATAACCTGGATTTGCAATGTCTGCACCGGCTGCCTTCGGCCATGGACATCTTCTTGGTACCGCATGTGTGATGCTCGTCGTCGTCAGGGGCCGGAGGCTCGACAACCTGCCTGATCTTTAATCCTGCTCTTTTTCTCCAGGTGAACCTTTAACTCCCCTTTCTCCTGCCCACATATATGTCAAGTGGGCCTTGAAGGTGCTTCGCCTCTGAAATTTTTAGCTTATTTCAGTTGTTGATAATTGCAGGTTTCAATGTGGTATGACTGCTTTTTGGATGACAGTCAATTCATGAGATCGACATGAGCGACTTGCTATTGCGACCTGACCTACAACTTCTAGCTGAAATGGATCGATCGACCCGGAAAGCTTGAAAAGGAAACTTTGGTGGCATGGGGTCAAGGTCCAACACGGTAGTGAGGCCTATTCTGCTCCCGCCAAAGTTTCCTTTTCAAGCTTTCGGAGTCGATCCATTTCAGCTAGAATTTGTGGATCAGGCCGAAATAGCAAGTTGCTCATGTCGATCTTATGGATTGACTGTCATCCAAAAAGCAGTTATATCATATCGAAACCTGTAACTATCATTTATCAACAAACTGAAAACTTTTCACGGGCGAAGTACCTTCTATTGTGATGACTCAAGGCCCACTCGGCATATATGTGGGCAGGAGAAAGAGGAGTTAAAGATTCACGGCCCGGCTGTACAGTATATATTGCCGATACATTGAAGTTTGCACAAGAGCAGTCGCAAACCGAGAAAACTGAACGCTGTATCACTCCAACGCATCAGAAGCATAGCTGATCTGAAATCCTAAGGTGTATATCATACCCGTCGAAGCACACTTGGTGCTGAGGCTAGTAGGACAGCAGCATATCCCCTCCATTATTAGAACTCCTTGTTATATCTTTTTCAAGTTACAAAAGAGCACAGGAAGGCAGAGGACTGGTGATGGAGTTATCAAAAAAACCCCCCTCCTACTGTCCCCAGTCCTATGGCTATTCATCTGCTTTCACGTGCCCTTTGTGAGATGTAACTTGAGAAAGTTATAATAAGGATTCTCCTCTTCTATGATACTTGAGCAAAAAAAAAATATCTAGGGCTGAGAGCTATAGTTACTTTGGAGCAACCCGAAGCGTCAATTCAAGATGGGCTTAACGTCTTAAGGCAGCTCAAGTGGCTAGCGGAAAACACCCCAACTGTTACTGTGTTGGTGATGTGTTTGAACCTTATATTTACGTTCATGACAAGGCTAATATTTTATCTGTAGCCTGGATCCTTCCGAGTCGCCGAATCGAAGTGCTGAAGATGCTTCGGAGAGGAGCACATGGCCATAGCAGCTCAGGAGGCCGAGTTGATGAAACTGGGCAGTAAATTATCGATTTAGGATAAATCTTGTCCTATTAATGCCATTAGTAGGTCCCATAGAATGCCCGGGAAGAGTCCATATCACTGTAAATGCAGCAGGTGCTGATGGGTGCGTCGGCCTGGTCGTCGAGGTCCGGGAAGTCGTTTTCGTGGTTTCCGGCCCGAAGATCAGCAGCGTAGCCTTCGTGCTCCTCATGATCAATCTCGGAATGTATTATTGATTCCTCAATGCGAGGAGGCCCAAGTGGAAGTGGTTTGCATCATATTCAAGTAACCTAAAGAAAGATATAAAGATATATAATATAAGATAGGATAGGATAAAAAATAGGAAAATACTCAAGTTCTTTAAGAGCGGATGTTGAAGAACGGTAACTCAGCAACTGACAGTTCAAATGCTATCGACCGTAAGCTGGATGAATATGATGGACAAGGTTGATGACTCTGGATCCACTGATCTAAGAACCCTTTGGATGATCTGATGAGGAAGTATCCGAATTCCATGCTGTCAATTTGTTCAAACTCTTAACATTCAGACTAAATATCTCATGAAGCAGTTCCAACAATGATTTCTTACCTTCAAGCTTCCGGTTCAATTTCAGATTGACCCTATGAATGATTTCTCTTCAAGCAGCCTACAATAACACTTAAAACAATGATTTCTTATGTACCTTTGCTGTCAAACTCTTATTACGACCAGTGAGTAAAAAAGAACTCGGGCAACTGAGCTCTCATCAAGCCCTTACAAAGATAGGATTCGGCAGCTCCAAGAAAGGAATTCAACAAGCCACAGCACTCGAGAGTAGTAGTAGTGCATACTTTATTTTTGGTGGTGTGCAGCGGAACGGCCTAAAGATTCACCGCCCTCAAACAGAACTTACATTTATCTTCTCCGGTGATATATGTCCTTGAGTCCAATTTCTGGTCGTTGATTCCTGGACAAGCCTACTCTCGAGTCCTCAGCTCTTGGATTGCATGTCTCGGAAAATTTGCGAGTGACGATTTCGATTCAACGTTCTTCACCCCTACTATTATTGAAGAATCTATGTGCAAAGATGCTAGACAATACTCCCTCCCGCTCAGGAGGCGATACGTCCGACGATGAGGCGATCGAGACTCTGATTGCGGGGCGTGCAAAGCGGAGCACTGCGGGAAGAAAGATGCCCTCTCTTCTTAATGCTGAAGCTGATGACGACTTGGTACTATTATTTGCAGAAGATGAAAATGATGAGGAGTTTGATGAAGATGATGAAATGGATGGAGACGGCTATGATGTCACGGACATGGGCGTCGACTCAACCTCTGAAGAAGAAGAAGATCCAGGACCGAATCCTGCAGAGGATGACCTGGAAGGTGAGATGGAACTACAAACTCAGGCTGAGCACCTAGCAAAGAAACGGAAGGCGCAAGAGTCGTTGAGGATGACCGCGTTACGGAAAAAGGTCAGAATAGACATGGCCGCGATACAAACCCCCGCGTCTCGACCAAAGAAAAAATCGGAGCGTATTTCATGGCTGCCCACTCCCGAAGATGGACCTATTCGATCGTCTTCCCGTCTCCAGACAATGCAAAACAAGGAACTCACACATGCGCGATTGAAAGACAGTGAGAAGAAACGGATCAGACTCATTGCAACCATGGAGGAAGCAGCTAGGAGGAAGGAAAGACTGAAGCCTAAAACGATGACACAGGCCGAGCGCCTGGCTGAGGCGGAAAAGGTGGAACGTCACAATAGCAAAAGTTTGAATCGATGGGAGGAGATGGAGAAGAAGAAGGCTGAAGAGCGGAGGGCGAAACTGGAAGCTCTACAAAATCGTCGTCTGGAAGGCCCGGTCATGTCATTGTGGAGCGGAATTGCGAAGTGGGTTAATGATAAGTTGACGCGTGTCGGTAGTTTCGACATTGCACAGAAACCAGAAAAGCAAGAGACTGAAAAGAAAAGGAGAGGGAAAGAAACAGAAAGTCAAGACCCCGTGAATGGAGGCGAACTAGCGAAAGATGCTTCCCAAAAAATCCCTCCCCAAGCGTCTTTTGCTGTGGTTCTTGTTAACCCATCAGCGGAGCAGACATTGCCGCCTGCTGGTGATCAGTCTCGTAAGGAAGACATACCTATGGAAGATGCCACTAAACAGCAACAATTCTCAGAGAAACCAATGGCCTCAGAAGAGACAGGTTCCAGCCCACCTAAACGCACCGGATTTCTTGATAGTATCCGAGACTGCGCAACTCTACCGGATGGCGTTGCAAGCCCAGGACTACAACCTCAACCCGTACAAAGGAATGCACCGTTGTCATTTACGATAGCGACCGAGCCTTCGAAAGAGTCCTCGGATTTAAATGTGGAAAAAGAATCCAGGAAACAGGAGACCTTTCAACAGCAACCAGCCGAAAGTATACCTTTTCTGGCTTCAGCATCCAAAGAATCAAAGCAAATAAATCCGGACACTCTTTTTCCTAATACATTGGAGGCACCAGTCTCATCATTGTCAAACCAAGTGGGGAGGTCTGATGAGGTCTCCAAGGCCGCCGTTAATGGGGGAGTTAGCTCCCAAGATCCCAAATTTACACAGATCACAACTGCAGCCCGTCCAACGCTAGACGTTTCAACCATTCAATCAAATCTAGAGCAGCAACCTTTACCCAATCTATTTACTCAACAAACTATTTCTCCTAATAGTCCGCCTCTTGCAACCCCCCCACCGTCGGTTGTTGATTACACAGGCCGAACCCTTCTTGTTCTAGAGAATTTTGATGACAAATCCTCGCAAACCCGGGAATACAGTATATACTTTAATTCAAAAAAGCCCCCGAAGCTAGCAAGTATGTTAACTGCGAGTTGTCACAATCAACGCATTATCCCGGCTCTGGTCTTTCAAAGCATTTGCTAACTTCTGTCCGTAAATATAGAATTTTCCTCTCACCTCTGCGTTATCACTTCCTTACCGGCCCGATACCGTGATCCAGGCACAGGACTTCCGTTTGCGAATATCGATGCGTTCCGTGTAATTCAACGTACTTCTGATCAGAAATATGCATGGAGCTCCATGCTGGGCTGTTACGTAGGACCTCTTGAATCTGCGGCGCGAGGAGTGCCGGAGCGCTTCTTGGCTGCAGCGAACATGAACAGAAAAAAACCCGGGGTCGGCGCAGACAATGGACATGAAGAGTCGAAGATGGGGGATTCGAGAGTGAAATGTGACACAACCCCTTCCACTGCTGGTGGTGGTGACCCCATGGAATGTGACAAATCTTAACACCATACATTAATTTACTAAATTAATCACTTCATTGTTTAATTGCCTTGTCCTTGTTTCATAAACATTTTGGCCTCAATCCACCAAAATCTTTGATCCTTGATTCTGAATCTAATTCATATTGAAGCTTCATGAGATCAGGTTACTTACGTAGGTATATATCATTCATTTCTGGTTAGATGATTCCACGCAACACTCTGTTCATCGCTCTTCCGAGACCGGCGGTTCCTAGAATCCTGAGGAGAATTTGCCATTTTTATTTCAGTCTTATTTTATGTTCTATTTATTTTATTTCATAGTGCCACTATCGCACCCCGTGTCTACTCCTGAAGAAATCTTATGTAGTTCCCCAAACCTGAAACAGCTCGATTCGGTCCGCCGTACTCGGCGGAAATTCAGACTGGAAATTCAGACTGGTTGCCCACCCACCATTTCTCGAGTCGTCATAACAGAACTGATCAATCCGTTACATCAGTGTTCTATGTACCAATACCTCGGGATCTGGCCAGGAACATTCTTCTGCCATTACACTTTGCCACAGTGGCGATCAATCCATTTACCACAGTGGCGGTCAGCCCCTTTTTCCGCGGTCAACCCCGAAATGATGAGTGGAAGGCTTTTGAGTTATTAGTCTAGGATTCGTCTATAAAAGGCAGACAATCCCCCATGTAAATAGAGACGAGAACACACACAATACACACATCCTTCCACATCATAGATCCACAAAGTACATCTACTTAATCGTCACTAAGCTACGTGACATATTCGGTTCTATTAAAGCAACAGTGCAGCAGAATCTCCTCTTAGAAGATGAGCCAATTCCAGAGGTAACTGGAGAGACAGCTCAGCAGACATTGACGATTGAAACGACTTCTTTCAACAAAATCCGTAACCTCAGCCTCATCCTCATCTGCCAAAGGCTTCTCATAGCCATTTCGCGAGATTGGAACCAGATCAGTGGAAAAGGCGTTGAAAACCCACTACCTCTCGACCGGACTCCGAAGCTATGGGACTTTACATCATGGATCATAGGGTCCAAGCAAGTTTTGATCATGTTGAGGTCCTTGGAGTCGCACGGTTTGCTAATAAAATCCCCCGAATTTCGGCCCGGTAACCCCGGTCTCTTTCCCGATAAACCCACATTTCTCTGAAGCTGTATGAAACGCATTTTCCCTGTCCTGGAGTCGATCAGGTTGAGTCCGATCAAGGCATTGCTTGATTTGCGGGATCCCTTTTTGCTTTCTCACTGTTATGTTATGGACAAAATCTAGCAACGCCCATCTGAGCGTTACAGAGAACTTCTCAAGGTTTTGTGGGTTCATCGGGATAGGGTTCGCGGTCGCTAGGCCAACATTCGGAGGATTTATTGGCAAACCATGCGACTCCAAGGATCTCAACTTGTCTACCTACATAGATAGATGGCCCAGCTCGCTTGGACCCTATGATCCATGATGATTGCTTCGGAGTCCCGTCGAGATAGTGGTTTTTCAACGCCTTTTCCATTAATCTGGTTCCAATCTCGCAAAATGGCTATGAGAAGCCTATGTCAGCTTGTTGCGGTTTCGGCAAGCAAGGATGAGGCCGGCATTTGCAGATTTTGTTGAAAGAGGTCTTTTCAATCATGAATGTCTGCTGAGCTGTCTCTCCAGTTACCTCTTGAGTTAGCTTATCTTCTAGGAGGAGATTCTGCTGCACTTCTGATTGTCCAGCCAATATTTCCAATTGTACATGTCTTTGCAAATCGATCAAAATGATGGACCTAGTGATATCCAATCTCATCATTTGCGTAATCATTTTCGAAGATCTTTGTCGGATAATTCTAAGAAACGCTCAGAAGGGGAGGAGACCCTAAGGCCCTGACTCCTGGGATTTGGTTGGGGAGGCATATCCATGCATGAGGATGGGAATTCTAAATTAGTCGGTGGTTCTACGCATCGAAGTTAACCTAGGTAATGGGCGTATATAATTTTTAGAAGGCAACCCGTGGCTTTGATTGTGATTCTCGCTGTCTTCGTAGCTGTGGTCTTGCTTCGGCGGCGCGCTTTTTTTTGGACGCAAAATGTTTTTTAGAAAGTAATATTAATGCAATAAAATGAAAACTATGTTATTCTATTCATCGTATCTTCCTCCACGTTCCGTGAGTTATTAAAATAAAAAGAGTGAATCCTGAAAAGAGTGAAATGCACGACGGTTACTACTAATGCCTCTTTGAGTACTCTACCAGCATTTTCTCGTCTTTTTGCATATCTCGCCTGTAGAGAGGTCCGTTAGGTAGCACGCTTCTTCATGACCTTTTCAACCCTTTCCATTTCACCAACAGCTTGTTGGGCCATCTTTGCGACCTCTTCATCTACCTCATCCGTGCTAACAATGGAAAGTCGTGACTTCCAAAATAGCCAGCGTTCTGGACAAAGGCCAAGCTGGCCTTTGTACAGGGGTCCAGATCTCATAATCCACTCATCATCTTGTGTCACTCCATTCCGTGCTTCCCTATACAACACTATCCCACTTCTGATTATCCACTCACTTGCCACGGATATCTCAGAGTTGGCGACCTCCCTAACAGGATTCTCTTCCTCTAAGGCACCGCGGAGCCGACATATAGCGAAATAAGTCCCATAGATCAGATCTTCCCTTTTCAGGCGTGCCGCGCGAAAGAGTTGAGACTCAACCATTCCCTAGACTTTTCTGAACTAGAGATCTCTCCATTCTTAGTTGGAGCTATTTCAAAAATTTTAACATCAGTAGCCGACCTAGAACCTTGACCATCAATTATGAAAGGATGAAACATAGGACCCTCTTCAAAATCCTCTGTCAAACACGCGGCTAGTATAGGGAAGTCTCCCCATATTTGATATTCGGTCTAGAATAAAATCTGGATTAGCCTCACCGTAAACTTGAATATACTCTAGGGTAGGTATATGATCCAGAAAATAATAAACATGTATACGTACAAACCATATAGTAGCAATTCCTGCTTTCTTTCCATGTAGTGTCGTTAAAAATTTGACAAGGAGTTCCTGTTTAGGATGGTTGTATAAGTACTAAACCTCAGAGCACCCAGAAGAAGAGCTCTGCGTCGTAGGCCTATCGCCATCGACCTCCTTGTTGGGGCGGTCTGGGAATGGCTGCGCTCTTAGGTACAATTTAGTGAGTTTTTCCACTGCGTCATGTATGATTTTATTTTGATTGTCCTCGTTGGTAGATTGCACGAGAAAGACAAGAACGTCCAAGATATCTGACTGAAGGTCTGACAAGCGCCTATGATCTTATCCGTGACCGATGAAAAATCTAGAGGTTGCAGTTCTGCTGCAGATTCCGCTGCCATGTCGGTCGGTGGCATTCGACCACACAAACAAGTCGTATCTGATCACACAGGTATGTATAGGGAGCGAAGAAAGAAAGGGTGGTAGAGACCTTGTTGCATTCTTTGATTAGCACAGGTTTTATTATTCGTAGGGGGTTTCATACCTATCTGGAGAGCAGGCTCGGCTAGCGACTTAGATATGGCGAAGGAGTGGTGCTCGAAATGTGCTCTGTGTCCTGATCTATGTTTTTCTATCTACACGGGGGAAATGTCTACCTTTTATAGACAAATCCCAGGCTAACTAATAAACGGATATCAAAATCCTAAATCGTCGGAACTTCAACCCACTACAGCACCATATATAACTGACTAATAAATTGGAAGCAGCTCAGACTGTGTTGCCGACTCGAGTAGAAATACAATTTTGTTTTTAACGACTTAATTTGGTCTTATGGTTGTAGAGTTCAGGTTTGCCTCAGAAGCTCAGGCCTCGGGTTGGGGAGCTATGCCCCTTTGGGACGCTGAGTAATCACCCGCCCGCCCGCCAACCAATCACAGCCCGCGCAACGCCTGAGAATCTGAGGTAAGTTCAGGTGGTTCGTCTTATTAATTAATAATCGCGGTGCGACCTTAGGCTTCTCCCAGCATGGCTTCAAGCCTATAATTTCCACACGATGTAGCTCAACGTCTAGAAAGTATTGCCATGTGCAGCTTGGATTAAACGGTAGCTCTCTCTCAAAGCGACCGATCAAATATACTATGAATACAAACATATGTTTGGATGTTGAGATATCCATCGTGGGGGGCAAGCGGAATATCTGAAATGAGAAGGGTTTTCGAGATGG
>NPHW01005678.1:209-40503 GCA_002240705.1 Elaphomyces granulatus | reverse complement strand
AAGTCTAGATTCCATCTTAGTCTGTTGTTTTATTAGGTAAAATTAATCACTTCTGAGTAGTAGAAACGTCAAATAGCTTATTTTCACCGGTGAAAACTATTGTAGGCTTGCAGCCACTTGCCTCAGCCTACTACAGGCAACATTTCCCTCATAATGATATCCATCACATGACCCATGTGGTCCGTGCACCCGGTGTCCGATTATACGATTCCGCCACCATAAGAAAGACTTTCTGTCAGCAGAACATCCCTTTTACTGATATTGAGTATTGAATCTAAAGAGGACCGCGAAGATCAAAATGAGTATTCCACTGTTGATTGTGGCGAAATCGACTCAGTCACGACCCCGGTTTTAAATGGAAAGAAGGGCCGGGAAAATCCCTGAAAAGGGCATGTGGTAATTCCACTCTAGCTATGGCCGGGACATAAGCGAGGATACCAGGGCGAGCTTGCTGGCAACAAGATCTCCGGATCTCGATAATGAAGGACCTCCGTTAATATCCCGACTTCAAGCAACACAAGGGAAGGCTTAGGCGTCTAGCGTTGAAACACATGGAGAAGTTGTCTTGCTCTAGAAACTGTACAGATAAAGAAATACTTTACGCTCTCTCCCCAAGAAGCTATTTCTATCGTAGGTATTGCACGGCCAGGGACTTCGCAATTGTTGCTGCGACGTTCGATAAGCGCCAGCACACTGCTAGGAAGCTTTATAACGGGAGAAAGCATGGATAGTTACTCGAATCTTACCAAGGAGTAAGGCGGGCAGCACAAAGCTCGCCTAAGCTGAGAGATCTTATCGAAATCAAGGCGAGAGTAAGTAGAACCTAATGCCGAGGAATTAAATGGGAAACATAACTAATGATAACACAGCCTTAACTTTGAATAAACTAAGCCAGTTTCTGGGCGACTATATCCAGGATAATCGTCCCGATATTCGAAGTGCCTGCAATTCCCCAGAAGATGCCGAAAGTGTTATCCGCCCAGCGATCTCTGGGCAGCCAATAGCATCGAGGACGGCACGCAAATAAGAACAAACTTGCAGGCATCGTAGCAAAAAACGCTCTCTGAGTTCGCCGATTGAGTTTCATCATGCTTCGAAATTGGAGTAAACCAGTATGCACTCGCTAGGAATCTATTCTAACCTGTTTTCTTCTCTCATTGAATCAACATAAGATATTGGGCGACGTTACGTATACAATTTGGATGCTCTACCTGTCAACATCGGTTCCGTACGCGTCCTAGGGAATGCAAACAATGGTGGAGATAACATCAACCGTGATAAGCTTCCTAGATCTGAGATAAATGCGACGACATGGGTTCCAAGTGAAATTACTTGGAAGGAAGGAGGTTCTCGCTTCAGACATACAGCAACAAATCACGAAAACTGCACGGCTAAAAGACTCCTTGGATACACCTGGAAACACATTACGTGGAATTCCATCTTCGGGGGAGAAAGGCTTTACAAACGATTAGCCAAAAAGAAGAAATTAACGAATACTACCACCGAATAATGGGCGTGTTTTTCGATGGCCATGAGCGCGAGGATGTTGTTCAATACGGAAAAGAGTTCCTCGAAGCCATTGAAAACATTCTACATAGCTGAATTCGTCGATGGCTCGATGAAGGCGAAGAGGTACTCGAGCGATTGAGGTACGCAGACGCTGCCCCAATTTCAAATTTGTTGTATCATGTCCGACCAATCTACATACTAATATTTTCTGCGAAACACTCAGGTGGTAGAGGAGTTGAGGTTCTCTATGAAATAACTGTGTGTAGCCAAAAAAAAAGCTCCCTTGCACTATTGGGAGACCAAACCGAAGACCGCCGAGATGACCGGTCGCCGACCGGTTACACACGATGAAATCATATTTCCCACAAATATTGTACGGTGACGGTTGTACCAGTCGGTGTCCGCTAGAACATCAACTCTGCAACATGAACTTCCAAGGGAAGTTTATTCCAGGATCTTTCTAACACCATAGAAGCTCAACAACAACACCGCAATAAGAAACTCGAAAAAAATCGGAGTGGGTGGTAAGCCTCCGCCGCAAAATGGTGGTCAACCCCTTGATGAGATGGCAAGTCCCTTTACTACCGATAAACAACGGCGTCTCTATATAAGGATAAATGGTGGAACGCTAGAAAGTACAAGCAGCAAATTGGTAGGAAACCGCTGTCTGCAAAGTGATCATGAGGCAGTAGGGATGGATTTCCAAAGGTGGAACCTTTCTGCACCCGAAAGGGAAGGGTAAGGGAATTATGGTCTTTGACTTCCTTTTGCCATGGTCAGGACTCTCTCTAAAGAGCAGCAGGATGGATTAGTGGTGTTCGGTATCCTCTTGAAGCTGTCGAAGCACTTTACCCGGTAATATCAGCTCTCCTCCTCTTCGACAATGCAATGAGCCATTCGGTCTATGCTGGACGCTCTTATTGTCAAGGCCATGAACGAAGGTGAAGGTGGATGTCGATCTCTCCGGAATGGTTGATATCACTGCAGCCACAGAAAACCGAGGAGACTCCCGAACCAACTGGAATACTAGCGCGAGCACGAAGGGACAGAGAGAAGGGTGCAAGGATTACCTCCAAAATGCACTTCAGAGAATTGGTTTCCCCTCTGCTTTTATCCCTCTTTTCATATTAACTCACACATATTATTTGGACTGTTGCCCTCGCCGACTGCTTTCGCTGCATGCAGATTTCAGGGGCAAAAGCTAGCGATTGAAGAGATAGACGAGGCAGAATCGCATAGGTTGGCTCAGTACCCCAGCCGGTGTCGGGTATCGTATAGGATGGTTCTCTTTTACCCGAAGTTCCATTGTCAACTAAATCGTATTGAATAACAGCAGATTGGGGGAAGGAACAGTCTTTGTATTATACTCGCGCCAACGGAGATGGAGGGGGAGTACCTCCCAGACCGCGTGGAAGGAACCAGAAGGTGCTCTGCTCGCATTTACCTCCATCCAAGCTTGCACATGTCATGACTCCAAATCCGGCGGATCCTAGACCCATCCTCTCGATTTAGACCTACATATTAAGTTCTATAGATGGTTTGGCATGTCTGTCGTACGCCGTCACCACTTCTAATGTCACTAATGCCTAAGAGCCACGTGTGAACTTGTGTGAAATCCTGTGGAAGTATAAAGGGACTCGACATTGTGAATGAACCCTATTATACAATTTCATAGTGCCTCTATACAATGCAGCGTAGTGATTCACCTCCTTGCTTAAAGGTCAAGAGGGAAACCTTCGGGACGAAACCCCTCACGACACGACCTCTGATGCCATAACTCGGAGAGCCATGAGTAAGTCGGCGGCGTACTACATAACGTTGGATGGCTTTAGCATCCAAACTCCTTGGGGGATTGGGTACATATTGTCATGATATTGAACCAGACATGTCAGACGCCAGGCAGACTTACTAGTCAAGACACATTGAACACATTGGATACATCGAAATCATTGAAATCAACGAATGCTATTTAGCACCAAGCGAATCGTCTGACATCGAATTCCTCGATCAGCTCACCAGCTACGATCGACTAAACATATGGGCGAGTTCTGTCGCAAACGAATCCAAATAATCAGACGCAAGAAATAATGCAATTCAAGCACTTCAATCATGCTGCCAGAATCCGACGCCTAGCTGGAGCATGAATGGGCTCTGAGATTGGAGAATTTTAGAAGGGATTGAAGACGACAAACGCTAGCGATCAATAACTCCTTTGGAGAGAGATTTAAGTCCCTCATGAAAGTCCCGGGATACACAATCCAATCTGTGGAGGTGGAATGCAGACCGCAAACACTTCTAGGTCACCAAATGGGTTCTAAAAAGGGTCTCCTGGATCAATTCAAGCTCGATCGTGAAGAGCAAAGGGTGATCTTTCATCTTGTATTTCTAGCCCTAGAGACGCTCGTTAGCTCTCCGCCGTCTTCCTCTACGTACGTGCAATTCCTTCAGGTCTTGCTTCATATACTAAGCTTCAGGCACTAAATAGCGTTATGATCAATAATGATATAATAATATGTAATAATAATAATATATTCTATGATACAGAAAAAGAAAAAAACCCAGGTAGTCTTATTACAAGTAGGGTACTGTAAAACAGGGGGTGATTCGTGAGATATGTAAAGCGGAATCCACCCTATACCCTTTAGTATTATGTATGCATCATATCATAGTCTTTAGGTGTTGGGGGTAGAGCGTTAAGGCAGCTTATGTGTGAAATCCTGTCAACCGAGGCATCTGAGAAGCAATCACCTCAGACAGGTTCCCAGGCTTTCATTCAGAAGCATTAAGGTCGAGTTGAAATGGGCAAGAGCGGTTCTCCGAAGATGAATCTCCGCCGCAGTTTGCCCGCTAATCCTGAGTCAAAGTCAGAGAAGAACATGCTGAACAGATTAACTGTCTACTTACATTCTCGTATCCTTCTTAATACGAAGTTGCTCCCAATATCTAATCAAAATAATATTTTTCACAATCTTATGTTCTAAACCGGTTGATGCCGAAGCACGACGAAGAAAGAGTAAAGTATTGGCTATTTTCCGAGTATCAAAATCATGACCAGATCCTGATTCAAAGGATGATCGCAGAATACGAAGAAGCACATGTCGTGATGGGGCTGAATAATTGACCACCTTCAGGCATTGTCGATAAAGATGTCGGTATGCAACAATTATCTCCTTCGGGCAGGCCATTAGTACTCCTCTACCTAGGTATCGAAGGCGGTGGACCCCCTTGAAGAGAAACTAGCGACGTTGATCCTAGGGAAAGAAGAAACTTGGAAGAAATTGAAAGAGATTAATAAGAAATCCCAGATTTCTGCCGGTCGCTAAAAAAGGTATCATATCCGTCACCGCTTTCTAATATGGTGCTAGCTTCCGACGTCACGGGAAGTTCATCTATCTATTAATAATTATTTAAACCAACCATCATCGCAGTTGGGCACATCGAACCCATCCTGCCTTGAACCTCGTCACCCGAGGTGTGACAATTGAATGTCCATCTATGTCTGCCTCGAGGAGCGTCTGGTTTCTTTCATACGTCTTCTGTTTCAGGTCTCCTATGTCCTCGAATATTACCTAGGTAATAAATGGATGCTAGACCAGTACCCCAAATTCATACCTTATCAGTGTTATTTTCTGTAGGAGTACCCTGCTTGCTAGTTTTCATGAGAATGCAATTCATAGCATACCACATATTTCTCAATCACTTCTTGAGCTCAGTTGAAATGTAAGTTATTGCTGCCTACGACAGATAGGCTGAACGAATCTTCAGAATTTATCTCAAGATCTGAGAGTCTCTATTCAAACAAACAAACATGGCCAGAGTACGTCGTAGAGCCGCGTCAGCACATGCTGCGCGTGCTCCAAATGGGATTGCTAAATTGAAATCTCGGAAGCATAAGGTTATTATGGAGAGTATCATCCAAGAAAAGAAGAAACTTTGGACTGTTGTATGTTGACTTTATTGACTGCCACTTAGTTATCACCACCAAATGTTAACTATTACTCTAGATCTCCTTTGAAGCTCGGGCACCACCTGGTTACACATTTATTCCAGCGGGGAATCCGTTGTTCACCAATGCCTGCAAGGAGATGTGCCGGAAAAACAACCTCAAGGTGTTCGCAGTTACAGTTAGTCAATATACATACCTTTACTTGCCGAAAAGCATTATATCCTTAGGCTCATGGCTATTAACAGACTACTCCCCATCAACGCATGAACCTGTCGCAGCAGGTCCATAGAATTGGATACCATTTCCCAAGTTGGATAGTCGCAACAGTCTGTATGGAGTTAGGTTTCCACCTTACGTCGAACGGAAAAGTGATACAGATTGAACCCCTCCGTGTCAACCGCCTCAGTCGGCGTCAGCGTGCTGCTCAGCGTGCTCAGCGTGCTAATTCGGAAATTTCTCAAACAACTATCAATGCGGAAGCGAGAGACGTCCTCCGAGATCTTTTCCCAAACATTCCAGATGAAGATCTGAACCAAATCATCAATACTTCTTTCCAAAAGGTAGACAGCTCTTCTTAATGTTATCGGTCGCTAACTTCTTTTAGGGTCAACGAAAAGTTGGAACGGCTGAAAAACTGCCTCTTGCACGTCGTGCACAGTTGGCAGTTGTCGCTCATGTTCGACACGTATATACGAACTACGATCAACTTCTGAAAATATTCTCTTTCCACGAAGCCAGGAGCCTTGTTGAGGATGACACTTTGGAGAAAGTAATTCAGTGGCGTGGAGATGATGAGAATGGAAAGACGGTGCTTGAAGATGTGTTTCGAGAAGTCATCGTCATTTCTGACGACGAGGATGACAATGGCGAGAGTGACATAGAACATGTAAATGGTTCTAGTCCCGCTAATCGTGATGCTAGCGTGCAGATTGTGTCACTTGATACGGAAGTGCAAACTAGGCCCGTGAATTATTCGGATCCCTCTAGAAATGCATTCCTTGAAATATCCGATGATGAAGCTCCATCTGGTTTCCGCTTTCTCCAAGAAATTCCGCCTCAAAACAAGTTTGACGCATCTAAGGTGGATCGTCGAGGTTTCAGTCGTTATGAGGCCTGGGACCGCGCCAGAAATCGATACCGCGATAGAAATCGGACCCGAGAGAGAAATCGCATCCGAGAGAGAAATCGAATCCAATACAGACATCGAACCCGAAACAGAGTCCCGACATTTCATCAGACTGATGCTCCTGGTTCTGCAGTTGATGGAACAGCGCCATATCTATTGCAGCAACAACTGTCCGACCCCGTCAACAAACAACAACCAGAGCCACTAAACGACCATCATGCTGTTGCTACACCACAGGCGCGTAGTGCTGCATTTGACACCATTGGTCCAAGACGCATGGGCTCCCCAGACACCATCAATAGTCAGCGACAGACCCTTGTGCGTCGGGAGGTCTCCCCATTTGTAAGTGCTGTCATGAGATCGATTTTTCCGATTTATTCTCTTCGTAGTAAATACATTTGTCTTATGTTTCCCATCTTTATATTATTCCTTTGTTTTAAATAGGAAAAAAATCGGTTTACGCTAACTTGAACACGTCAAAGGGGCTCCGAGTTCCTCCCCAACGACCTCCCGATTATCTTCGTCTTTCCAACGGTGCTGTCTATGAAAGAATACCAGCTCACATACGAGAGGAAGTACTACCGGAGTCTATTGACCCTGTAAATACTCCTGTTTTCGTTAGTGGGCCTAATATACACAATTCAGACTATGAGCGAAATACCCAATACTCGCACCCTTCCCCTACTCTACCTACCTCATATCACAGAATAGAAAGGAGTCTCCAAGAACGCACAGTCCTCCCATCTATTGAAATTCCTCAATCAGCGCCCCCTTCTATTCAGCATCTCGACGATTACCGAACCGATCACTTGTCAAGATTAACAACCAATTTTCCAGGTCACCCGTCACTTCGTCCGATTGAGGATCTATCATGGAGAGTTAATGTGATTGGTATTACAGACAGGGGGGAAGAATTTTCAAAAAAGAGACGCCTTGAGTCCCAGGAATTACCTTATGATTCCTTTCGTCCTCACTTGTCGCCAAGAGCCGAAAGGGAACCCATAAGCCATAACCGAGCAGACGCACAGTATTTCCCTTCGGCATCACGTAGCTTCAAACAGGGTCCAAGTCGAGAAGAGATACATCCTTCTGGAAAAAATATTATTTCTCTTGAACCGCAGCAGGCAGTCGGGCGTCAACCTGAAGGGATTCCAATTGGCAGATTTCCTCCTTCATTGCCTCATCAACCGATCTCTACTCGCCCTGTGACACGAGGAATCTCTAGATATCAAGAAACCATTGTTCCTCTACGCCGCCCTCAACATGGAATTGATCCCTATCCAGAGTCGTCTCGTCAATTCCCTGAGTTTGCCCCTGTCTCTGGTCAAGAGACCTATATAGTCAGGGATGATGTTCATCAAACCCAACCTAGCCACCTTCCCCCTCCTAAAAATCTGCATTTGCACCATGTTAATCATGATCGTGGCCCTATCTACCTTCATGAATCAAGACCACCTCGAGAGACAGAGTTGGAATGTCCGGAAAGGCGAAGCAGCAAGTTCGGTTTCCATGAGGCGCAAAGGAAGCCCGTCTACTCTGATGGGTTTGTCCAGCCCATCTATATACCTCATCGTGAACCCCGTCCTCTACCCAAGTCGCATCACTCCTCGTCTCAGACCAGGGACCTGGAAGATTCAGCATTTCCTCGACGGTCGAGAATTATTACAACCGTTGTCAGTGAGGATCAGGCTGCGACATCCGTACGAGATGACGTCGGTTTATATCAATCTTCCAACGTATATCAAGTGCCTGAGTTCTCGAGCTACTATCTCTGAGCGTTGGGTAGTTGTTCGCCCTTAAGATGTTGGCCATAGACATCCAAACCATGACAATGTCATAATCATTCCCATGGTCGCATCCCAGCCCATGATGATGCAAAAATTCTCGCCCGCTGACCATTCGCTTCCGTGACATTCTGAAACCTCTTCTTTTGGGGGGTCTATTTATTTTGGGGGTAGTGATAACTACTATCAGCATTGGATAGACGGGGTTGCACTGGAAAAGATGCCCTGAGGCTATGTGCTTATCAGCTTATTGAATAGGACTGGCTGTATTAAGCCTACGAATTCAGAGACCTGTGGAAGCCTTAATTAACAACCTAAAGAAATGTCTATAACTTTAAGTTCTACCGCCATCTGGGCTGAATGTAGAAAGAATCCAGTTAATATCTCGTGATAGATATCCCTTACGTGACTAACATCGCCAAATGTAGGATATAAGATGACTTCATGAAAATTTCAGACGCTCATCGAGATTCCATCTGCCTCGCCTGCTTTCACTATCTTGTTGGTTTTCTTTATTGTCTCTAACACCTTCTCATATGACAAAGAAGGTTCCGCGGTAACGGTAGCACTCTGCGATTCAAGGTCCACCTGATAAGATTGCACACCTACAATAAAGTCCAAAAATTAGTATCTGCAATAGGGAGAAAGACATGGTAAGGCACTCGCTTCACCTTCAAGCTTCTTGAGGACACGCTCGACAGCACCAGAGCAACCGCGGCAGTTCATGGTAATATCGAACTTGTATTGATGTTGCTCCTGCTCAGACATGTTGGCTTGCTACAGCTGGACAGCGGGGTTTGATTCGGTGGGGCCTTGGGAGGAGGAAAGAATCTCAAGTTTCTGGCAGATGGAGAACAAAACGCCGTAACCGATGAAAATCTCAGGAAAGGTTCTGAAGAGAAAGGCGTTTAGAAATAAGAAATTCTGGCATCTGTAGCAGCAATTTATAGCAGAGAGATGGTGGGGGATTTGTAATCTTCAGTAATAAGATAAGAAGACGGGTACATTAATACCAGTCTGACAAATACAGTTACGCCTTTGACTTGTAAGATTGGCCTTTGACAGTGAGCTTTTTCTATGATGACTACCCTACCCTCTTTTGTCACCTTGCTCAAGGACTTCCTTATTTATTATTTAATAATTAGGGTATTATTAATAATTTAATACATGGGTACATGCAATAATCAAATTTGATCCATCGGGGGCTTTAAC
Source organism: Elaphomyces granulatus (assembly GCA_002240705.1). Classification (NCBI taxonomy): domain Eukaryota; kingdom Fungi; phylum Ascomycota; class Eurotiomycetes; order Eurotiales; family Elaphomycetaceae; genus Elaphomyces; species Elaphomyces granulatus. The sequence goes on along the minus strand of NPHW01005678.1, from coordinate 30,926 downwards.
TATTACTGCAGTAATAAGTAAGAACTTTGAATATAAGACGTATATACGATCAATGAACATTATTATTGTGTTCAAACTGTACGGATGGCATCATCGGTATACATGAGGTATATATGAGGTTATTAACCTTACTATTATAATAATAGGTACTCTACGTCTATACTGTTATTGGTCTCTTACATGTGTATGTACTCTACATGCATATGCATACTGTGGAATGAAAATATTGGCTATCTATTATCCTGCATGTCTCGGCTTGCTTGAAGGCAGCGTTACTTGCGATTAAGTTGAATGATAAAACTCGCGCATCCTGAGTTCTGAAACGGAACTCGTTGAACTTCCACTTCGAACCGTACTGCATCCCCCACTCAAGTCAAAAGCCTGCCGCTCTCTTCTTTTTTCTTGCCTTGACGTTGCTTTTTCTCACAGCTTCCCTACCGCCGAATACCCCTCTTTCTGTTTGGGTCATGGGTAAGTCCTCCTCCGTAACCTGGCTGCCATGCAACCTGCCCCTAGGGAGGCTATCTTGAGGTTGGCTACCCCAATGCTTGACGGTTGGAAAAATTGGAGACGTGTTGGAGGGTTTATGTGTTTCCTGCTGAAGGGTTTGCGATGATCGCTTCCGAACGCGGTGTTTGGGTATTGCTGCCAATCTACCTTCTGTCTTTGAAGATTCTTCCTCCTGCTCTCGCGTTTTTCTCTGCCAGTCATATGCGGACGGGTCACACCCAAGAGACCAGTGAGAAAGTATATTAGCTACAATTCCGGGTAACGGTCCTTGATCTTTGCTGGTAGTAAATAAATCCAAACCGCCGAATGCTGCAGCCGCATGCTGCAGCCGCGAACCTGCGGGATTTTCAGGGCTTTTCGGGCATCTCTCGGCTTCCTCTGGTGCGTCATTTAAAGAAACTCTCCCCGGAGGGATTGACCGCGAGATGTCCATTGCATCATCATTGTTCTGTTCTGTGTGGCTCTCGTTAAGGGCGGAGGCTTTTGTTTCACTCATTAGGTGCGTTTCACCTTCGCTAGCACGTTCACTTGAAATGCCAAAACCTCGAACAACATTAACCCTTGATAGACAGAGCTCAGCGGCAACCACCCTGATAATCCTTTCTTTCATGATTCTCATCCGCCCAGGCATATCGAGCGGCATGTGTGATACCCAGTCGCGAATAAGGCAATCGTACAAATCCAAAACGCCAATATTCCGGGTCCGATTCGCCATATTCGTAGAGCCCACGGAAAATCCACAACGCAGGTTCAATGGTAATATGTATTTCCTTTGTGCCAATACCCAATTGAGATCCCTAGTCAGAGATTCAAAAGCTTGAGCGTTTTGATCTAAATCGTCCAAAAATGGACTGCAGTTAACTAATTCGAGCCTAAGAATTGAAATTAATATCAAGTAGAAACAGAAGGCAAGACCTCTTACAGTGTTTGAGATTTAGTTAGATTGTTAACCGCAATATCGGAGGTCGTCATTCTTTCCAGGTTCTTCAAACACCAGCTAAATGGCTTTCGGAGCATTACTGTGGGAACAACACCCTCGGGATGCGCGGCTATGCTTGCAATGGCAGCAGGATATATTGCGGTAAGGTCTATAGTCCGATGCGCAGTTGAAGAAGGCAGGTATGAAGTAGTCTGGGTGTTCCCAAATTTGAGTAGCGAAGTCTCAAAATTGGTTTCATCCCGATCCGCAACGATGAAATCTATCTCATTATCTCGGACCGTTTTGTTTCCGCGAACTCCTATCCGTCTCCTTATCCTTAAGGCATCCCGACCTAGCTGTGGAGGCTGTGGAACTTCATTGTGAATGTAATCATCGCTGGGGGACAACGAATATAGAGACTCTTCAACAGCCAAGTTTGTACTTTGCATAAAAAGTTTAACAAGTCCAGAACTAGGATGATTAAAATCTTTGCCTCCAATGGGTATTTGTTCCACTTGCTTAAATATCAGCGAAGAGATTGTGTTCCCAGTGCCTGGTAATTCATTTTCTTCTCGCGAGACGGGAACTTGTAGAAAAGAAGGATCAGGAACAGATACAGGTACGACTTCTTCCTCTTTCGGTTGAGAAAACTGAAAATTTAGAACCAAATTATTTAGACGGGAGTATACAAAAAGAAACAGATCTAGATATTAATGTTAGCAGCCTAAAAGGTAACTGGCACGGCAACCATACCACCACTTGTCAAGAGAGAAGTTAATCTCAATGTCGTATCATCAGCGTCGCGAAAGTGATACCATGACAACTGAGGACACAATGATGAAGTTGTATTCCCTGCATCAAGCGAAACAAGATCATGACTAACATCAAGCCAGAATACTCTTGAAGTAGTAAGAATAAAAACGTGAGACATATTTGCTGGGCTTCTCTTGATATCCAAAATCCACTCTGATTTTTGCCTTAGTCCGAGTTCAATAGGAAGTGACCGGATGGGTATGCTTTCGATCAGATAAAGGATAATGCAACGCCGATCACACGCTATCAATTTATTGACCCCTCCTATCCATTCGATGGAGGCCCAGCCGTCATATCGACCCCCATCGTTGAAAGACCTATTTCCTTCATTATCGACCCAAGGCAGTGACCCCGAAATGGTACGATCTGTAAACCCGTCCTTGCGTCTCTGTTTGTTAGATATGTTCCACAAACTCCAATTCCCCCGCTTATCAATGACACCAATCTGTTTCTGATACCATGGATTGAAAGTCACATCGGCATGAGGATGACCTCCTGTTTTTGAACTGGATATCTCCACGATGGGATTTGGATCGAGCGGTGAATATTGCACGAGCATTCTCGGGGTTTGACTAGCATTCTTGGCAAATGATGCAGGGACTCGGCCTCTATGATATAATGGCCGAAAAATGACTGTAGAATTGGAGAATCGTGCAGCCATCCAGGAAGCTGCCTCTTCCACTGGTTGTGAGAACTTTATCTGTTGTATAGGAGCACCGCTGCCAATCCACAGGCCTGGGTCTACACTGCCAATAGACGGAACGCGTGTTCTGTATATTTTCTCTCGTTCCAGATTAACCAGCTCATCGTCGATTCTATGAAATGCAAGAGAGTAGCCGTTTTCTCCACAAGCAACTGCTGCTATCGGCATGATGCGGCTACCAGCCCTATCGCTTTCAAGATCAACAGCATTTCCTAAGCAAAACAGAGTGGATGGAGTAGGATTGCATGTGTCTGTGACCGCTGTGATAGCTCGCGATAAAGCCTCCTCCTCGAGAAAAGAACCGGCAGTCAGCTCTGGATAACTGTTGAGTAAAGAGTAACTTCGTTTCTCATGATTGTTTAACTCCTGAGGTGGTGATCTTATTGATGCTGGGACAACGGGTTTAGTCGACCCAGTATATGACAGAGAAGATGCTTGAAAAATATCAGCAAACCGAACAGGACTTAATAATGTCAAACTTACATCGGTTTGCAGGACTGCGCGAAAATTGCCAGGAATGTCTTGCAGGCAAATATACTGCCCTCCCGACATGTCCATATTGAAGAGTATCTGTATGCTGTGCTTCCATCTAATTTTCGCTATTCGTGGGCTATTAGGAAAGACTAGGGCCCAGTTCATTTCGAATTAAATTCGTTTTTCTCATAACGTTGCAAATTCTTCTAACTATTATAGTAGAACGACAAATACTTGCTGTGGGTGGTGACCACGGCATACAATAGGCACTTCTATGTAGAGGGATGCCGACGTAAGCCCTCGATCAATGTGAGTGGGATAGTTACCTAGGCAGATTTCAAAATTCAACTTTTTCCTTGATCGCTCATTATCTAACGAGTACATATGTAGCTTGTTGCTTCTATGTACTTTCTCCGGTGTGCACGTGACTACTAAGTAAGCTTCCAAGGTTGCCATGTAGCATAGCTTCGGAACAACTTTGTACCATACCCCTGCCACCAATCAGCTTTAAGCGCGGCTGGTTGCACTGACAACGGCAGGGCCCGACGCAAAGACTCGCACTCGTAAGATTGTGAATACATTTATTATTGCCGAAGAAAGGAGAACAAATTCTTAATATATATTTCGTGTAAAAGTTTTTCCGACAAAACTGTCACTATGGCTTCTTTTGAACCGTCGCTATCAACAAGTGGGATGCGTCCTCCTTTGGCCTCTGCGGACGCTCCTTCAATGGCAGATTCTCTTCCCAGCGTAAATTTTGGATTCGAAGATTTGCGCAACCGTATGACTCAGTTTACTACGAAATTTGATGCTTTCATCGATAAAGGAAGGAAACAAGTGTTAGAGGATCGTAACCAATTTCGAATAAATTTGGCAGAACTGCAAGGTGAGCCGGCTTTATCCTACTCTCCGACATCCTGCTAAGCGAAGGCAAGAGGACCAGCGAATGAAGCAGAGAGATATGGAGATTCTCACACTGAAATCACAATCCCACGCCCAAACTCTTCAGAAAGAAGCTGCCGAGGCCGCGGAAATGCACGCAGCGATTTCCTCGATAACATTAGAACGCGACTCCCGCCTCGCGAAACGGGATCGCCTTAAACAGCAGATTGCTGAGACCCAGAAGACGATTAACCAAAGACTGGAGTCTCAGAAAGCCCATGCTCAATATTTAGATGCGCAAGCACGACTCAATTTCCCTGAGTTGGATTTCTGGCAAGACTACTTGTGCCTGAGGATCGAAGGAGCGGGTAGGGAAGATCGCTTGAAGTTTATATATAACCACCTTCTAGAAAAGGACTGGGAGAAAGAGACCTGGTTTGAGCTTGGGACTGCCTCTCGCGATTACGAGATATACCGTACAAAGCCTAAGATAGAAAGAGCAGCCATTGAGCGAGAACTAGAAATTGTCAATGAAGATAGAGATTTCGGTGCATTTTTGAAGAGGATGCGCAAGCTTTTCGTCGAAAGCCTGAAGTGAGTAACTACGCTGTTGCCTCGCAGGACTCGCAACAATAACAGGCCGACGATTTTGTGCCGGCAGTTTCCATGAAGCTTCTTCTCAACATACATTCGTCGTAAGTTCTTGGTCTCATTCCGGATTTTGGCGGAGTGCCATTATATTCCTTGATCAATCGAATTACAAGCGGGAAGGGAATCTGAAGCCAGCTATATCGTCTTCTTTGATTCGGGGGCTCTTTGGTCTTGGTCCATACTTCAATACGATATGACCCCGGAATACTAATTCACCAATGAAATGGTGAATCCCTGGCGATGTACAAATTCAAAATGGCTCTGACACTAATCTTGACTCCATGTACCTTCAAGAGCTGTGTGAAAACAAAAGAGGCAAAGGAGGTCCCTTGAGGTATGTCTATCTGTGTTTGCAAATACCGATATTCTGGAGAATAGGGGAACGTTTATCCACAGCGATGTATCCCCTTACTCGTGATAAATCAGTTATGTATATTTTCATGTAAATTTATTGAACTACTTAAACAAGATGTTCCTGGATTCTCAAAGTAGGACTTTGTGGGATATTGGGTTTACCATAACAGCATGAACAGATTCAGTCTCAACATCGTGTACAGAGTGTATACACTTGGAATATTTTGAGATAGTGAAGAGAGAAATAGAAGGCCCTGTCCCGATTATAAAATTTCGGGAATCGACAATGAAGAGCTTCACTATCCCCCGGTGGCTTCACGATAAAATAAGACGCTGCGGTTCGCTCCCGTAACGGCGAATCCTTCTGTCCTCCCAGTCTTTGGCAACCATTTGACACTCCAAATAGCTTTATCAGCCTCGGAATGAGTTGCGACGCAGGTTTTCCGTTCAATCGACCACACCTTCACCTTTCCATCAAAAGAGCTATTGTGGGATTTAGAAACTGGACTTCTCATAAACCAACACTGCACATATAAACGGTAAAAACATACCCACTAAGCAGGTATTCTCCTGTATGGCTCCAGTCAAGGGATAAAATCCAGGCTGAGTGACCAGCTAGATGGGCTACTTGCATTCCAGAGGAAGTATCATACAAAGCTATTACTCTCGAATCACCCGCGGCGGCCAATAGTTTTCCAGTAGGAGAGAATGCGAGCGACCGAACTGGCTTCACCAAGCCTAAATCCGATCAGCTTATTGAGAGATCCATAGAACACATTGCTAGCGAGCATTAATATGTACTTGCCTGACAAGGAGAAGGGCATACGACCTGTTTCATTGCTGAACATGTAAATACTACCACTGTCATGGCCACTTGCTATGTATCGCCCATCGGCAGACTAGAAAATTGCCGTTAGTGTTTATAGACATAACAAGACGAGCCTGGCCTACCCAATCAATACAAACGCCAAAACTGCCTTTGGTTTCAAAGTCTCGTATTTGTGCACAGTTAGCGAGCAAGTCCCACACCTTAATGTGGCCATCATGAGTCGTCCCAGCAAGGAATCGCCCATCTTCTGACAAGGCAATAGCCCAGATTTCCGACTTCCCAATCCCAGCTATATGTCCGTCAGCATGGAGATTCATCATTCATGGTAGTACACAATGAAACCTGTTACCTGAGATTTTTGCCTCTTCGGCCCACCCGTCATCAGAGAACAACCAAACTTTCGTTTCGCCTCCGAATCCAACTGTTGCTGCTCTCAATCCATTCTTACTAGTGACCACATGGTGACATCCGATTTTGTGTGCGCCATCTATGGACTGCACCAATGGGAAGTCTGCATCTATCGTCGAATGGACTTTCAAACAAGAGGCACCAGAAGCTGAAAGTATCTGCTTTGAGGTTACAGCCAAGGAAAAAATATCGATGGGATGCGCTGCCCCGGGGTTTCAGAACGGTTTCCTTAACTAGTTCTGGCTATTTGCAATTACCTACCATTGTCTGCAGAGCCCCAGGATAGATATTGTTTTGACTTCGAGAATGTTTATGTTAGATTCAAATGTCTATTGAGGCAATGTTTAAAAGGCTTACCATGTCTGATGGTGTCGTAAGGCGATTTTAAAGACGTTCGCTCATAAGTTCGGAATAGTAACAGTTGATGAATATTTAACCTATGATGATAGCGATAATGTACGTTCCATACATACAAATTATTTGATGTATGTATGATACTACCTAATTCTTGTCTCCCTATTTTTGTACCTCGTTACTCGTCGTACATAGTGAAATCTTCCCCACTTCTGCCGTTACCCAAGAAGCTAGGTACATAGGTACCTACAATCTATGTACTGCAAGATTCATATGATATAATTTCTTTCTCTACAGACTGCGCGTTTTGGACTGCCATTCCTTGCATTTGCCACGAGTATAGTTGTAGATGATCATGGTCGCGTGTTAGACGCGAAATACAGCAAACAACGACAAGCAACAGGCATAGGAAAATCCTGGAGCACAAGTTCTCCGGGAGTGACAGATGCAGCACCAAGACCCTGTCATTGAAAAAGAACAATGAGTCCAAACATTAACTCTGGGTTCAAAGCGCTGATTATTGCTACCTTCAGCTACGAAGAATATTTGATACTGTGGAAAGTTGTCGGAGTACTGCCTGCAGTATCGAAAGACGGTTTCGATTATAAAAACGCTCAAACATCTTTTCGGACCACTGGAATGTCAATATGACATTAAGCCGGAGATCTTTGAGTGTTCGCTTCTTAGAGGTCGAACAACGTGTGAAGATTGAGCCGTTAAAATCGATTTAATCCGAAAGCTTGGATCACGATTCCACGAACAACTGCTGGATATGGAAACCTAACCTGAACAAGGTTACAAGCCCTTGGGATGTTATGATGTAGCTTTGATGAAGATATTAAACGGCCCCAGGACGATCTTCTTCATATCAGTATAGATGAACTTACGGCTTTGTTAACGGGTCTAGATCGATCAGAATCTAAGGAGACGGGCGAAGTCAATGCGCCTGCTTCAAATGAGGATGGACCTGTTTTGTTCAGAGTGTTTGACGCCGCCATAGATGATCAGCCAGTTCAAGCTGATTCAGTCGAAACTGATTCAGGGCGTTAACGGTTGCACCAGAGTTTGTGCCTGCACCATATCGAGGGGTCAGATACCACTTGAAAGAGCAAAGGCTTGCAGGGCATGCTAAGGAGCTATTCAATCTGCATCACTCCCCTTTGCGCAATGTAATAGAAAGAATCTTGGGGTAGTCAAAAGGAAGTTCAGATTCTACGGGTAACAGCAATGTACTCTGTTCAAACGCTTGTAATTCTTATGCTAGGTCTTGCTAACTTTATTACAAAGTATGAAGGCATATCAACAGAAGAACTAGATGCAATAGATGCGGATGCAGAAATTCAAGGTGATAATGAGACCGATCAGATGGCACAAATTATGTAGGAAGATTCGAAGAAAGAAGTCGGACTTGACAACAGCAAAAATTACGAGTATCTAACACCGAGTCCGTCCGCCTTCCATAGACGATTTAAGCGAAGACAATTTAAACCCGTCGCTCGGTTCAAATTTGGATCCGTTTGGATCTGTTCGGTTCGAATTTCGAAGTCTGGACGATTAATTGTCCGAGGCGACTAAGCTAGAGTAGTTACTCTACAATAGTAATTGGGCCGAATCGCAAGAAATTTTCGAGCTTGATAGTCCCTTACTACCCTTACCACGTCTTTTCAAAGGAAAACTCGATAACAATCATGGAGGGTATATTCTCGCCTAACGTTCGTGAGAGGTGAACAATTTAGAAGATCTTCTATTGTCAAGTGGAACTTCTGATGTGCTCTCAGGGATCAGAACTCAACCTGGTCGGTATATTCTCCCATGTCCATCTTTTCTTCGCTTTCCGCCGGGTAGTAGTCGAATCATCTTCAACAGATTTAGATGGATACCATGATCTACCATGCATTTGAAGCAATAACATTAATTACGGCACGGCTACTTCTGTGTGCACCAGGTCGAGCCCGTTATCCCGCTTGTCTTTGGAAAGACATGATACGGGACCATACCACTCATTCACATTTCACTGTCCCAAAACGCTTATCGAAACGTCGCCAGAAACGAAACGCTGTCAATGACTGCTCAAATCGAAGCCGAGCGATATATTCGAGCTCGAAAACTTCTTGCGAATTAATATTGTACATTACTCTAGCTTAGGAGAAAGACTTGCGAGCTTTGTGTTATCAAAATTTTAGAAGGTAGTTCCTTTCCAGGTTTACTGACGTGTCAAGGAATATTACAGCAGCTTCGCTTCCCATTCACTCCAAGGGTTAAGTTCATGATAACGACAAACAGGCGAGTATTACTTACTCTATGTCGCCAACTTTTAAAGCCCACCAGGAACGTCGTAGGGGCTCGAATACACGTACACAGATCGGTTTCTAAGGCTCCCAGCAGTGCCTACCTAGGAATCGTTCCTTATGTCTATTTCTGCAAACGACGAAATTGACCAGAAAGGACCCGTACCAACGCGTTTTCCTCAAACCAACAGTTGACGAAGACAGATTCCCAGGGGGCAACAATCTTGTTCAATATCGGTAGTTGCACCAGATTGAGGGAAGGACATAATTTATATTGATACGCGGTTCGCGGAAAGATCAAAGAGCAGGGCAAATGAGGATGTTGTAAGGTGGTTGAGGAAGAAGTATATATAATCATCACCATCACTATCATAACGAAGTGACACTTTTTCTGCACACACACAGACCACTGCTGTTAAGTGAGGGAAAGAAAGGAAGCTGACGAAACCACGGAGTTATCTGCCATCTTGCGTGAGTGGTCGATTCCTTTGAGATACACTCTCTTTATCAGTTCTTTGTGTCGTTCCCAGAATCGGCGAACCCGGTTCTCTCCAATTCCATGTCGCACTATCTCCACAGCAATGTCTCCGAGAATCTGTGGCGTTCGGGGGCATCACGAGAAGAAAGTTACTTCATAATTTTTTATATAATCTCGGCGTTTCTTGCGACTCTAAATCAATAATTTCTGAATAAAATTTGCTCGTCGTCTGTGAGGTAACTGCGAGAAGGCCTCGGTATCGGTGTAGCCTCCACTGGTGTCGACTGATTTGTGGATTCGATCACCGGTACTGTCGATTGTCTGGACGGCGTGGGCCAACGACAAAGCTGCTAGCTCCATGCTGTCGACATCTCCCGTAGGTGCTGGGGTTTCTTCCCACGGATAGTATATCGTGGGTGCAGGGCTTATAGAAGTGGATTCTTGTTCCAAGGCACGCTTCAAAGAGTCATATGTGTGTACCACCAGAGGTTTGGTTTGTGGCAATGACTACAGCCAATCTTTCGACCTGTGCCAGTCAGTCTTAAGCTGTTATATATTGTGCCTCATGGCTGGGCGATCTCGGCTTCCAGGCGCCGGGTGCCATGTATGAAGATGGAAGGCTGAGAGCTGCCGAGAGGAACGGGCTGCTGAAGGAGGCTTTATGTATGTGGCGGCCGAGTATCGGGCCAGAATTTTCTTCGACATGATATTAGTATGTTAATAAGCAGCACCTTTAGTAGATGATTGTTCTTTCATCGCATCCGTTTGCTCTGATCCAGATCGCAATTGCAATCAATCCTGTGACGGAATAAGGAAGAATTTACAAGAAGCGTTCAGGTCCAACTTGATTTTATGACTGTCACAAGAAAATGACCGGGAGGCAATCTCAAACAATGGGGCAGCCGGCAACAACGAGCATCCTTATAATTATTCAGTCTAGAGACTTTCGAGTCTCGTGACCATTTCTACAAGTCATGCTTCCAAAGTTATTTCAACTTATTTGACACTGTGAAGCTAAGTATGGTGGCTGCTGATGCGTCTCAACCCGCAACTGCTTGCATTAATACTTGAGAGAACATAGAGAGGATCAGCGGAATTGAAGTAGGGGACAATAAAATGATGGGACAGACAATATAAGATAATCAGGCATGGGAGTAGTCCATTAACACCCATACACTTCTGGCTATCTTTGAGCGAGTATAATAAATAAGGATAAGTGTCAAGAAAAGATTAAAGATTAATAAGATCATCCGAAGTCAAACACGTTTTACTGCAATATCAGATCAATGCATGATTTTATTTAATAACTCATCCAATTGTATGCACTCGTATTGGTTGCTATCCACAGGTGTCTCGCGTCTTAACTATGTACATCAAAATGGGACATCTGCATACATGGAATGTTCAATCAACTGCCAACGAGGGCACAGAGGTCATTGTTCCCAGCTTCTACTGCTGAAGTTCTATAATAGATACGTGACAGCGCCAAATTGTAAAACATTTTTACAACATTTAATTATTCTAATGTAGAATAACTCGCCCCTTTGCCACCTAGAACCACTTTATTGTACAAACACCAGTCTCAATAGCATAGAGCTTTGATCCAATGCATCCATCCACCTTAAAATTATAATATATTTGTACAACTTCGGCGGGACGGGGATTCTTAACGTTCACCATAACATTAATAGAAGGCGATCTTTGATGGTGGCATTGTCTTGCGCCCATCGGAGGGCTCGCATCTCAAGAGTTTCGGAAAGTTAGATTCTGGTGCCAACACGAGTACTGACGCTTAGACTTTGCTAAAACTTGCGACTGAGTTAAGTATAGATTCCGGGTGACAAGCAGAAGGATATAACACGGATTTGGTATCGATCGATTGAATTTTTTGAAGGTACAACCTCAACATAATGACCAACGTCGAGTTTCATGCAGTACGTCCATCTCTCATAAAAGAACAAGGCCTCAATGATCACTAATTTGTTACCTCTGCAAGCTTATTCTTATTCCATTGTGACTTAATATCTGCCCACCACTGTCAGTGATTTGCAGCAGTTTCTTTTAGCATCGTTCCTACCTTTTACACAATCGGAGCACAGAAAATGCGCTCGTTTAGGCTGTCCACATCCGGGACATGAATTTAGGCTTTTAACGTCCTTCAATGCCTTTCCCGCCATTTGCCTGTGACGTTTTTTCATATGTGAGGTTTTCTTCTTGGGGACGGCACGGAGGACAGAGTCCCAGATGTCACTGAATAATGATGGGATATCTAGTGACGTGATACCGAGGAGCGATGCAGAAGTATTGAAGGGAGAAGAGTTCGACCAGTGTTGAGAACTTCGCTCGGAGGAGAACCGCAACCTCGAAGTAGACAGAGACAACCTGGGAAAGAGCTGCAAGAAGGATATAGATCGGATGGTCTGTAAAGCCATGACTAAAAACACAGCTAGGACAAACAAAAACAGAGGAGACAATTACAGGCAGAACATAAGGGGCGATGACTGATCTATGAATTTCATGAAGCGAAATTGACGAACCTTGGGGAACAGTGGCACTAGACCAAATATAGCCTAAGCCGATTTACTTAAAACTTTAAGAACTTCCCCTGACCTTGGCATGTTTAAAAGGCTTTAAGCCTTTAATGAACCTTGGAACGCTCCAACGGAATAAGGGGTGAATTTCATCCGAGACGTGTCTTGTCTTACCGGTCTTGAAGATTCCATCTGGCTTTCTCCTGTCAGTGTGTTTCTGTTTTCTCTAGAACAACGCTGCGGGATCACGCCTGAGAACATCGTCATTGCTCTTCTGTTTTTCTCATTTCTATTCCTTTCGTACCGAATACTTTTTTACCATGGCCAACGCCAACGCTTCTGCAGCTTCGCAAAGCACAGTTTTCCCTCGCAGCCATGTTGGGTTTGACAGTATCACGTCGCAAATTGAGAAAAAGCTTTTGAAGCGCGGCTTCCAATTCAATGTCATGTGTGTTGGTAGGTCATCGTTCTTAGGCTTGATTCTTAGCAATTTCATGGTGCCAACGTCCCATTCGCAGGACAAACCGGCCTGGGCAAATCGACCTTGATCAATACTATCTTCGCCTCCCACCTGATCGACTCTAAAGGTCGCTTGACACCGAACGAAAAAGTGCGATCGACGACCGAGATCCAGACTGTGTCGCATAGTATGTGCCCAAAGGAGTGAGAGCAGCGCAGGAATTTACTCACTTAATTTCAAGTCATCGAGGAGAAAGGAGTGCGCCTTCGACTCAACATTGTTGATACGCCTGGTTATGGCGACCAAGTCAACAACGACAGATGGTGGGCTTCTCATGTCTTCTCAACCCTCAGTTGCTAATCGTCAATCCCAGCTGGGATCCAATTGTCAAGTACATTAAAGACCAGCATTCGGCATATCTCCGAAAGGAGCTTACGGCACAGAGAGAACGCTACATCCAAGACACCCGGATTCACTGCTGCTTGTTTTTCATCCAGCCTTCAGGTCACGCGTAGGTTTTCCTATATTAGAATTCAACGATGAAACTATGACCAATTGCTGACTACTCAACTCAGTTTGAAACCAATAGATATTGTCGTCCTCAAGAAGCTCTCCGATGTCGTAAACGTTGTTCCCGTCATTGCAAAGTCAGATTCGTTGACTCTTGAAGAGCGACTGGCTTTCAAGGAAAGAATTAAGGAGGAATTTAGCTTCCATAACCTAAAGATGTACCCGTATGATAACGATGAGCTCGATGATGAGGAGCGCGCCGTGAATGCACAGATCAAGGTACTTCATAATTTAAAGGTATAGGACACACATTTGTTCGCAGCTAATGGCGTCAGGACATGATCCCCTTTGCCGTTGTCGGCAGCGAGAAGTCGATCGTTGTCAATGGAAAGCAAGTTCGAGGCCGCCTGAACCGCTGGGGCATAATCAACGTCGAAGATGAGAACCACTGCGAATTCATTTATTTACGCAACTTTCTCACCCGGACTCACCTTCAGGACCTTATCGAAACTACAAGCCAGATCCACTACGAGACGTTCCGCGCTAAACAGCTTCTTGCTCTCAAGGAGAGTAGCGCCCATGGTCATGCTGGCAGCCGGCCCATTAGCCCGTCCGCTGAGCGAGACCTTAGCCGTGGCTCACAGAGAATGACCATGAATGGCTACTGAAATCGATTTTGAAATAGATGAGGGACAAACAGGAGGGAAGTCTCAAGTCCTTACCAACTTTTGCCGGCAGGCTTTACTAGATATCCACTTTTAACTCTGCTGATTTGTGATAATCCTTCTTTTACCTCTCGCCTGCTTGAGAATAACCTATTCACTTTTTTCTCTTTCCTATGACTCTTGTTGTTGACCAACCAGTAACTAGCGTCTTAAAGCGCAGGCTGCCCCCTGTCATTTCATGTAATTATTCCATAATTAAAATAAGATCTCATCCAGAAATGATGCGGGCATGCTATATTTCTGAATGACATAAATAGGATTTATGGATCATTTCCCAGCTATATACAGTAGTAAAAGTACGCGGACTGATACTCAATAACATGGAGAATTTATCCAATCTTTGGAATTGATAAATGCTATAATGCGGTGATCAGGTTTTAAGCCTAAAACCAGCCAACAGCGGCATATCTAGAGTCTTATGTGCTGAATATATCCGTTAACATACATAGGCGCTAAATAAAATAATAATAACGGGATCGTAATATATTATAGCAAAATAATAAACATGAAGTTAACTCTCCTTTGTCTCCTTTCCGGTTTGCGCCTCCTGCTCGAGGAAGTTGGACCAGAGCTCCGCCAAAGACTCCTTGCTCGTGGCCCCGCTATCGAAGAATTCACTCACCAACGACGGAGTACTGGGCGTTCGATGAATGGAAAAGTTTGAAGCTCTAAGAGTGTTATTTATGGCTGAAGTTCCTGGACGCGCAAGTCCCGCTTGTTCACGCTGTTCTATGGTCCATCGTTAGTTAATATGCGGCAAAAGCCAGATAGAGAAATGCATACCGTCCGTCCAATTCAAAAGCGCCGCGATAAGTTGCAGGACTTGGAACTTCTTTGGATCAGAGCGATCAAGAGCAAGAAAGTGCAAGAAATGGTTGGTGACGATATGCCTAGGTGATTTAGAGAGCAGGAATTATGGGGAAACCGCTGGCACATACCTATCAACATTATCATCTGGCTTTCCCCTTTTTAAAAATCTCAAAGCTTTGGTCAGATGATCATTCAGTGTCACTGCTTCATGCCGTAACTTCCCAATTAAAAGATTCTTCTCTTTGACTTCCCTCTCGAAGGGGAGAAGCCGTTCCAACTCTCTTTGGGCGGTTTGGAGCGTGGAATTGGCTTCAAGGGCCTTCTTCTTGGCATCTTGAAGAGAGTGCCTTAGCTCATCTAACTGTGCATCAGAACTTTCTACAAGTTCCCGTAGTTCCTGTTTTCGGGCTAGAAAGTAATCGTTAGCGACCTTGTCTGTATCTTAGGGGCATCGTGAAGAAGGGGGAGACAATACCTATCTGAAGTTCCTGTAAGGCTCGTTGTAGACCGTCAATGGTCACCACTTGGCCACTGCTATCAACTATAGCTTTTTCATAAGCGTCTTTCAGGCTCGCCAGCTGTTCTTCGAGATCTATCACTTTCCCTGCAAGGCTTTCCCGGATAGATCGCTCTTCCATGGCAAGAACCTCCCAGTTGTGCATGGCTTGTTTAGCTTCCTCAAACTCTGATCGAAGGTAAGCTTCTTGCTCCGATAACTCCTCCTTTTCTTTCAGCCAGTTTTGCTGCGATAGGTTGGTTCTGTTCCGCAAACTGGACAATTCCTTAGATTTTCCTTCAGCCTCTTTATGCAACACATCAATCTCGGATGTTTTAGCGTGAAGGAGATTTTTCAGGTTGGAGTTTTGTTCCTCCAATTTCTCAATTCGAGATCTTGACAGAGCAAGTTCTTCCTGTTCCACAATGTTAGCAAACTTCAAAGCAGGAGGATACAAGGGTAGGCACACAGCATCCTCCTTTAACCTCTCTCCAAGTTGAGATTTGATCGTATTGACTCTCTCCAATAACTTCTGGAATTGATGCTCTGCGTGTTCCTTCTTGCTCTCTGATTCATCCAGATTTTGTTGAAGAATCCCCATCTCCTCCTGGTGCTTCAGCTGTATATTTTCTAAGGACTTCCGCATCTCCGTTACTTCCACCCTAAGACAGTCTCTATCCCGTACCAGCGCATCGAACCGACTCTCGGAATTTATAGACGTAGGTACAGACAGTTCTGAGTCTGCTGTGATCTGGCCGTCGGGAGAATCCGTTCTGTCCGAAGCATTAAAGGATTCATCCTCTCCGTAGGGGGCTTCCTTGCTATCTGGCCCATCTGTAGATTCCCCCTTCGTCTCCTCTTCCCGAATTTCTAGCGTTCCGTTCACCGAGTCTTCATGCCGGGCCTATTCTTAGACGTCAACCGAGGAATATTTATAAAGACATAGGTCACGTAGCAACATACAGTTGGTGTCAACGGCTCAGATGTCTGATCTAAGACTTCTCCAGACGTGTCCTCGTCGTCATCGCTTTCTCCGCCATTTGTTGCTGAGCTCCTGTTTTTCTTACTCCTTCTCGGAGTTGTGCCTGATTTAAAATGGGAATAATTAGACAGGAAATCAAAAATCAAAGGCTATACCGACCATGCGCAACGATCTCTGGTGCGTTTGCGAGCATCCTTTTGAAATTTACCTGAATATTATTGCTGGCAATGTGGTAAGTGGTAGTTCTGGCATGCTGCATACTCCGTGAGTAAGCCACGGATGTCAACACCACTAGTGCGGTCGAGGACAGCCTTGTTAAGAACACCATTACCTTCCTCTACTTAAGAGTAAAGAAGCACACCATATCGCCATTGAGTTGCTGGCACTCTTGGGTTTTACTGTTCTTGCTCAAATACAAGTTCGATATATCAAAAGTCGTCTTGAGAGCTCAACTTACTAGTTCAGCTATCTACGACGGCAGTGGCCTTTTTTTCGGAATCAATCTCTCACAAGAATAGATGGACTCAAATCAGAAGGAGATCGTTATGAATCGTCTCAGGTTTGATGTTATTCCAAGTGCAATCATGGTATGATATCGAGCAAATAAGAACGAATAATAGGGGAGAAACGCCGCACTTGTACAATATGATGTAGGTTATATCTTGCACTTGTGCTGTATTTTCTAATTGAAGATTCAAAGGGTTTCTGTTTTGCTCAGGAACGGAAAATTTTAATAAATGACTTTATATTCATGATCTAGTAAATGGTCTTCTGCTATAACGTTTGCATACTTTCACCAGCTGTCCTTTCTCGGTTGCGAACTTCGTGATTACATAAAGTCATCAAGAAAATCCGGGTCTCGATCCTGATTGCTGCTTTGCACAACACTGTCTTCACTCATCAAGTCGTCATATGCATGTTCTTTCTGCCACTTCAAGTCATCTCTCTCCTTCCGTTCATGCTTTTCCACGTTCTTCTTCTCTTCTCGTATCCTTCTCTCCTCCTTCCGTTTTATTTTCAAATAATTTTCTTTCTCGGCTCTTAGATCGGGATACGACTCCACTTTCGTCTTGTTCAGCCGGTTGACAATAGGATTTTGTCGGGTAGCCACGAGGATTTTTCGCGTTAGTTTGGGGTTATGGAAGGAGACTTGGCCTGTCACCATTGACGCATTTTTCAAGAGATTCGACCACGGTGTATAGATGATCGTGATGTTATCTTTTTTGTTTCCTGGCCTGAAGGTGAGCAGGGGACGATTGGGAAGATTGTTGGATCTAATAACTACCTTCTATGGAATTGGCCTTCGTGAGTTGGGCACAGTCTTCTAGGAGCTCCTTGGGGATATTTTCCCAGCTTTCATCATCTTGAAGACGTAGATACACATGCGCACTGGACAGATTATCGACATGAAACTAGAAATGCAAAGTCAGGCAACAGACCAAGCCGTCAAGCTGTCAAGCGGACCTGCAGGACAGGGGAGTGCCGAGGAGCGAACCCTAATTTAGTAATATCAGGCATGTCAGTGACAAGAAAAAACCGATAAAAGCAATGAGGATGCTACTACCAAACATCCTGTTCTAATCCATACTTGATAAGTTCCTCATCTAAGGGCAGCGGGGGTCAGATCTCCGGCTCAACTCATCAGGCGAGAGAAGGACTGAACTGATATCGTACTTTCGAATTTATCTTTTCCAACATATATGGATGCTGAAGGAGAAACGATATCGGACGTAAAGTAGTAGACCATCTTGTCCAACCTGGTAATAATGACAGTGTTTCAAAGGGGTCCCACCAACAGAGGACAAAAACCACTGCACTTTCACAGCTCCCCGGTCCAATAGTTAATGCCAGACAAAACCTGATGAGAGTGCCAGCCAGACAACGGCCACAAAAAGCATTTTTCCTTTTTCCTATCAAAGGCACTTGACTGAAAAACCCGTCGAATAGGTTAGAGTTCTCGGAAATCGCCGGGACCCCACTATAATTAACATATGATTAAATATAAAATAACCGTTTTATTTCTCAACAACAATAATGGTCCCGAAGTAATACAGTGTTTAATTATATCAACGACCAATTCGGTTAGATGGCATTGATGTCAATTACAATTAACTTTATTACTGTCATTCTGAGGATTCGGACGGCAAGACATTGGTGCGTTCAAGGATAGGACATCTGTAATTTGTACGGCAGATAAACTGAAAGTGGCCGATGGATTCGTAACTATACAAAGTATAAACCCAGTGTGCATAAGGTAGCTATCATCATACTTGCAGCATTGTAATTCAATAATTGGCTAAGTATCTGGTGCAGAGTCACGAGAGTACTTACTCTAACTGTAACTACATGCACAGTCAGCAAGGCAGTTACCTGGTATTCTTACACCCTTTTCTTTTATGTATATAAAAGATTCATGGTCATGATACTAGTATTAACAACAACAACAACAACAACAACAACAACAGCAATCACAAAAGAGGAAACAAATCTATTATTACTTTAATAATAATCTTCCGCTATTTTCATGTGCCTTTGTAGGCCTTCTTGCTTTCCTGTTTTGACAACGAATAATAAATAATAAAAATGAATAAACTAACCCCAAACTATAAACTAATAAACTAAAATTTGATTAAGTGAAATGCGGCAACTTTACCTAACTTGGCCCGGCAAGAACTGATGATGCGCCGCTTTGTGGAACCGTCTGATGCAAAGAATATCTCCACTCCAGCTGCTAGTTTTATTCATCTTGACTCCGTAATTCTATGAGCCCATCAACAACGATCGTAGTCTATTTAGCAGCGGGCTAGCCAGCATTGGTGTAACAAGTCTGTGGTGCGGAATACGTTTTTGTGTAATTCCATTGAGTTGCTTGTTGCACAATAATGGTCGTCAGATGAATCCTGGTCAATCCCATAGTCAGACAATAATGAGCGTACACCAAGCAGAACTGGCGGGAACAGCACCGTCGGACGGATGGGTCTCTCCGAACCCAACTTCAGCAGCATTTCTGACTCCAGCGGCTGCTTCTCGATTTCCAAGGATAAAACAGTGTATCATACATAGTTTGACGGACGGACGGGGGTGATCTGTGTTATCGATGTTCAGCAGGTCCGCGTGGGAGGAAGGATTAATAAATCCGTGGGGAGGTACAGAAGGAGGTATGATAGGAATAATGATGGATGAGTGGATGGAGGAGATGGCGTAGATTAGATGATGAAGTGGATGATATTCCTAGATGGAGTTATAATAGAGAAATCAGGTGGATGGATTGGATGGATGTACCAAGAACAAACGCGGTTAATCCTTACCGTATCAGGTTAAAGTTAAAAAGCTAACCTGGGAACAACAGCAAAGCGAAACACAAAACAGATTAGTGTGATATCATTGAAAACACTTCATCATGTAGTTACATACATACCTACATTATTATTAGCTGTAGGTATGATATGGTTTTGTAGTATAACCTTTTCTTCTACATACTATGATAGTACTACTGACTGACTATAGCGGCAGATCCAAAAACTAGAGCAGATCTTTTTGCTCAACCCATGGCCGCGTCTACCGGCCCGATCTGGACGGTTTCCTTTTCCTCTCAACTTGATTGACAATTACTATTCCCATCTCAAGCTCTTGACCCACCTTGTCGTGCATAATATTCTTCCCAGTTGCAGCAATCCTCTGAATTCGGCGGATATGGCGCATAGTCCATCCATGCCCTCAATTGACCACGTCCGTAACTCCAGGCGTGAATTTGCTTCTCAGCCGCAGCTTTCGTTTTTTTATGTCTCTGGTTCAACCCCGGACAGGGCCGGCTTGTATGTACCTGATCAATTGATAGCATCACGCGGGCATGAATGCTGTTGATCTCGATGACTTTTGTTCATTTCAATATACCCAAAAGGGTTGACTTACTGTTCTAGGCATCAACTCCTAGAACTGATCCTGCGTTCAGATTCAGAAGAAGTGCTTCTCTTCTATTCTCTCTCTCTCTCGCTCTCTCTTTCGATTTTTTTTTTCTTTTTCCCCCTTTGCCCCTCCCCTTACAAACCGTCATAGTCTTGTCTCGCATCACAAGTCAGTTGGAAAAACTGGGGGCTAACTGTTCTAGTCCACTATGACGGTTGACATCAACCCCACTTGCCACATGGTTGGAGTTGAAACGACTAACATGCTCCCAGCCGTCAGGGAGATAGTTTTTCTAACAGCCTTCGGGGTCTAGACTAAAAGCTAGGAGGCCAAAGAAACGCCGCCTAACGGTGGAAAATTACGAGTGCAGATGTCTTGCCTCTTTAGATGCGCTCCAGCCAAATTCATGGTCTCCACACGGTGTAAAAGCATCAGACACTAAAAAAAGATTATTTTTGAGTAAACTTCCTCCTGCTTTCCTCCTCAGTAATTAACACATTAGGGGTGTCATTCCCTTGGGGTTGGACGAAAACATTGCTTAAAATTCCAACCAAAAAAAAGAGAGGATAGAGGGGAGACAAATAGAACGGAAAGAAAACAGAAGAGGATATCAACCCTCTTCCCATCCGGTCTTATACCCAGGGATTTTCCAACAATACATGTCAGGCGACTTGACATCTCTATTTGTTTATTTTCTGATTCCTCAAACAGCTTAGGTTCTCAAAAGGAAGGACGATAGTCGTCAGCATGATGACAAATAGCCCATCAACGGCGGAAATTCGTGGAGCGTTAGATCGTGCTAGAAACAGTGACGATGGCCGTATTGATACCCAGACAAGTGCGATCCTCGAGTCTGCCATTGGAGAACTCTGGCGAAAAATACAGGCTCAGCCGGAAAGCTACGTGTTGAGCAGGGACGAATTCTCTCTATTCAACTACTTTCGAGAGAGATTCCGTGGCTCCCCCATTGCCCAACGAGCCGTGGAGCGTTTCTGGAACAATTTTCAAGGCGATGCTTCCAATCTTATGATCGATGGATACACGGCATAAATTCTTTACTCCCTGAAGCTTCACAATTTCGTTCGCGATACGGCCATCTTTGCGCTGGTCCTGATTGGTATACCTTTGGATGTTATTTGACGGGGATCACTCGACGTGACGGCTATTATTGCCTTCCGATTACCTCACGGACTGGTACTACAGCTTTTGGAGTCCCCATTTGTCAATCGATGGGTGGAAATCATATGCTGTCGATTTGGTACCAACCAGGACTGGTTGAGGTGGCATTCTATCTTACCTTCATAAGTGCCAGTCGGCAACGTCAGATTGCTGAAGACCGAACCCGATTTTCATTTACCCATCGACGAGTGCTGTCATGCATTACCGTCTATCGCGGCTTCATTATCATTGTTATCGTCTGGTCGCCACTGTTGTTGTTAGCAATCTGAGATACCCCATCCGTGTTCCGCGGAAAGCGCTGTCGAATGAGGCGGTCATTAAATCTACCTAGCTTGTTCGAGTTCAATCAACTCCGCTCATTCTATCCAGCATCATTATCACCTCCGTCGACCTTCTACTCAGGACGACGGATTGTTACAGTCGACTTCACTTGAATCGACGACGGTTATCAGGTTTCTCTCTCCAGCTCCCATTCTAATGGTGTTCCTTCCCGCGATTATTTCCACCTGGTTCTCCTGGCGCTTCATTTCCTCCGCATCTAGTAATATTGGTATACCACTTTCTCCTAGCTCAACCCCGTTCAAGCAATATACTGGTTTTATTATACCTTTGGCTGGACCTTCCATAACCTTGCTCCTAGTTTGTTGGACACTCGTGCCATTGAAAGCTACAGCTCCTTTTTTCCTAATCCCATTAATATTTCTATTCTTAGTCCGTCTGATTCTTTTCTTGTACTGTAAATTCCACTTAATACATATGGCGCAAATGCGAACGGATCCTTGATTTTGGATGCTTTTTCAATTGTGAGGAATGCAGATGCCATGATTGCTTTGTTCTATAACTCATCAGCGAACCGTATTTGTGTACTTGGACTATTGGCCATTGCAATTGCCGGACCCGCCTCGCCGCAGAAAGTCTTTTCTCTTTTACATTAGCTACGTTGCCTTGGGGTTCTCGAACCACTTATGATAGCACGATAATTTGACCTAATAATTAAGTTGCTGATTCCCCCCTCAAAACATCCAGTGGCTGGCTGCGGCGGTGGACTGGGGGACTCTAGATATCCAAGACTTCCAGTAATCAGCGAAGGCTTTGCAGGACCACTGAATATTGAGACATGAAGAGATCGCCCTCGCCCTGAGTTGCTTGTAATGGAG
The DNA here is from genome assembly GCA_002240705.1 of Elaphomyces granulatus. Taxonomy (NCBI): domain Eukaryota; kingdom Fungi; phylum Ascomycota; class Eurotiomycetes; order Eurotiales; family Elaphomycetaceae; genus Elaphomyces; species Elaphomyces granulatus. Next base: position 8,507 of record NPHW01005678.1, on the reverse strand, counting down.
ATAACACGCTTTTTGTGTGACGAAAGGATTAGGGGATGACGCGGAGTTCTCATGATGAACACGATAACCACCACGCTTTATGCGACTACTGCATGCATTAGGACCCATCTGCAAAGAGCCGGATCCGGGGAAGCCCTTAATAGGCTTATTTTTATCTCTTGGCTATCATAGATTGTACGAGGACAGGCCAAAGATATCTTTCCTTTTGATAGGCCCATTACCTCTGGAGAATGGCTAAAATCCAATCACTATGCCCCAATGGGCAATCGGTGGCTTGGTCCGGGCACAAAAAAAAAACTGTACACATCATAGCGAACGAATGAAAACTATCACATACATCATAGGCGTCTCGACATTCATCAATCCTGGGAGGGAAAAAAATGGCTCCATCGGATCGAAGTCCATCCAGTTTTTTGCAAACCACTCAAAATGACAACTCGACTCGAACGTAGGTATCATCGCCATTGGCTCGAGATATGTTTCTCTTTTAGTCTTTTTGGGGGAAACAGATAATTAAAATAATAATAATAATATGACATTATACTATTATAGATAACATCAAACACTGAGCAATGAGCATGTGACAATGATATAGGGTTTAAACCACAATGCTGCATCATACATATATGTATGTATGATCTGTACATGCAACGAACAAGCTATGATATGATACATTATTAGCCGGCACCAATTGAGAAATCCATGTATTTCGCGTGATCCTGAGGGGAACTCTCTCTTTCTTGGATTCCCCAGATACTTTTTAACCATGCAACCAACCTACATACAGTAGTAACATGTTTCTTTTGTCCCTCCCTAGTCTCTCCCTAGTATGGATGTATGTGCGCAGATTCGAACAACAAGTCCATATGTATGTATGTGTGCATCTTAAACGTTGATAATACCTCTTTTTACGTAACAACTCCATATGGAGTCAAGGAAGTACATTATTAGTACCTCATGATCTAGTTAGTGTCTACATTAGACTACCTAACTCTATGCGAGTCTGGTTGTGTCTTCAATCGCTATCATAGTACGAGGGTGGGCATCTTGGAAGGTTGATGAATGATCAGTACAATCACATCAGATACGAATCTGGATATACTTGTAGTCCAAGTCAAAGAAAAGCATCACAATTCCCAAGATTTCTAGTACATACTTTCTATTTCACCAAGAGCTCGTATGTAACAACGCCTCTGTATGTGGATTATTTTAGTGCCGTATATTAGTATCAAATTAAAGAATGCTTGCTTGCATATGTCCCTTTTCACATTCAGCCAGTCAAAATGAAGGACAGAAAAGAATGCGGGGTTCATTGCAGTACTACTGTGCCCCGACCAATTGGAATGGATAGATATCCAGGTATGTAACTACAACCTATCATAAACTACTGACTCTTGCTGTGATAATAATAAGATACTATTGATTAACTTGCAATGGGAGGATGGCTAGAAACTTCAAACAAGTCATGATTAGACATCAGGCTGATGATGAACACAGGAGCATACTATTGCGGGCCGGGATTATTACCCCGAGGGCCGAGAGAGCAGACGGAAGCCGCTCTACAAGCATTGATGACTTTCAGACATTCCAGTCTGCCTACATTCCAATGCGCATGAGTGGAGGTTACTACCAGGTCATACTTCACCTCAAATGGGCCCTCTGGTTGAATGGCTAAGGGTTTCTAGTCTGTCCTCCTGACAAACGTCGATATCTCCTGTTTGACGGTCCATTTCAACGGTCCAACAGGAAAGCTCACCTCATCATACCGATGGGAGACAAGAACGATAAATGCATACACTGGTTCGAACCACTTAACGCTAAACTCTTTTTTTTTTTAAAAAAAGGACCACATACATATGTAAGAGAAATCCTCCTTTAACGGTTTATTTACAATATTCTATTTATGCATCAAAGGATCCAAAATAAAATCCGGTATTCCAAAATATTGTACATCTATGAACCAGTTTTTTTAATTCGGGGGTTGGAATGAAGTGTGGCACTCAGCTCTGCTAAAGATCGATCACTGTCCAAAATGTCCGCGGGTCCATCTGCTGAACTTGTTAATCCTGCAACATGGAGAACAGACTTACTTGAGACTCACCTGTTCGAGAAAACATCTTTCGTTCCTCTTCATCAAACACGACTGCTTTACCACTTTCAACGTCTTTTCTGGTCATGTTGAGACGACTCTTTGGAAGACCCATCGAGGCAAGATACTGAACACCATCAGTCCACTCAAGGTCTTTCCTTTTGTTGTCCCATTTGAGCTCTTCGGCCATTAGATCGATAACTCTAGGAAGGGCCTCGAGAGCTGCCTGGGCATTCAAGAAGGCGAGACGAGTCCGCCTAGCTATTACGTCAACGGCAGTCTGAGCATACTCATGGCGCACAGCATAACGAATTTCACCATCGATAAATGGGTATAGGGGCGATATCCGTTTACCCCGGACAGGGAAGCGAGCATAAGTTGGAGATGACAATGCAGCAACTTGCCATGCTCGGTCTCCGTACGCTCCAGTAAGGTGTTTAGCGACGTCGGTCTCAACACCAAAATGTTGAATTAGGTTAATGAAAAGGGTCTTTGAATAACCGTGGGCACCTATTAAACGGACTTGATGGGTGTGACAAGAACCATCAAGGACCACGTCGTCAGTCACCAAACCCGTGCCACTGACATCTGGGAGTTGATCAACCGGCTGCGGTTTGAGGCCGAACGACTTGATGGCTTCATCAACAGCTTCCTCCGCCATCTGACGATAGGTGGTCCACTTCCCTCCCGCACAGGTCAAAAGGCCCGATGTCGAAACGGTTATTAAGTGGTTACGAACCAAAGATTCCGTATTTTTGGCCTTGGGGTCTCTCACGAGAGGTCTAATTCCAGCCCATGCCGCGAGGACATCGCCTCGCCGCATGTTTATATCCGGGGCAAGGTAGCGTCGGATCTCCGATAGAATCCAGTCGATATCCCTTTCATCGGGCTGGGGCTGGCTGGTGATCTCTGTTTGTCGATCTGTTGTGCCAGCAATCGTGTTGCCTTGCCAAGGGAGAAAGAAGATGACACGCCCATCGGAAGTGGACGGATCAATAAGTCCCATATCAGAAGGACTGTAGTATCCCGGTAGCACCACATGGACACCAGAGCTTGGAGCTACAATCTCACTCACGCTAGGATCATCCATTTTCCTGATGGAATCAGAGAAAGGACCAGTAGCATTGATGATACCCTTAGCCCGAACTATGAACTCTTCTGCCTTGCTGCCGTTTTTCTCGGCAATAAGGTCTTTTACTCGAGCGCCGTTAAGCTTACCGGAATTATCCTTTGTCAGCCCAGTTACCTCCATGTGGTTGACTACTGTAGTCCCATAAAGAGCAGCGGTCATTGCCAATGAGACATTCATGCGGGAATCATTGTGGGCGCCGTCTGTGATCTATTAGCCCTACGATATGATGGCAAGATAACCATTTCCGTACCGTAGTAAACCAACGCTCCGACTAGATTTTCTTTCCTCAACATTGGAAAGGCATCCAGTGCTTTACTCTTCGTCAGGAAGTAAGAACTCTCTATGCCTTCTGAGCCCGCTAAGAAGTCGTAGAACTTTGTACCAGCCCAGAAGTATGGAGCCTGCCACCAATGTTGCACGGGGAGCATAATTGGAAGCCACATAGATAGATGGGGCGCTGTGTTCAGGAAGTATTTCCGTTCGCGAAGTGCCTCCTTTACTAGCGAATACCTGGACAGGAGGGATAATCAGCTGAGTGGTCTAAAAACCAAATATCATGCCGTAGTCAGGCTATCATACTGGCTATAGTCTAACTCCCAAACGGCCTTCTCAAGGTATCGAACACCACCGTGGACTAGCTTTGTGCTCTTGCTGCTTGTTCCTGAAGCAAAATCATCTCTCTCGATTATCGCAACCTTCAAACCCCGAGTAGCAGCATCAAGTGCAATTCCTGAGCCAGTAGCACCGCCGCCAATGACGAGGAGATCATATATTTCCGCTCTGGATTCATCCTCAACTATTGTTGGGCTGCCGTTTTGGGATCCGACTAGCTTTCTGGGGCTTTTCTTTGAACCCGAATTGAGTGTGCTGGAATCGACAGCCTCAGAACTACGCTTGAGATCCAAAATCTGCTCGTGACGAGGTTGGACACGAGGAAAGTTCGGAGGAATGAGCTTGCCGGCACTGTAACTTGGAGGTGGAACCGCTGCAGGCTCTGAACCGGGAATGTTGCGGGGACGGTATGATATATATAAGACACCAGCTCCTATGGCGGCGGCAGCGGACGTGTACAGCAACGGTCTTACAAAACGACGAGCGCTCCTAGCAGCCATTTCGAGCAACCAGCTAACTTATAGCTGGAGCTTCCAGCCCTCTTTGTATCGGATCCTCTGTCCGAGTACTAGGTAGATTGGCAATAAAAGAATCGCCAGAGAAAATAGGAGTTGTGCCTCTCCACCGCCAACAAGCATCTAAAGTTATCTTCGAACAGACATCGAGAAAGGAAATCCCTGCCCAGCGGGGATTTGAAGCAGACAGAGCTTTGCTGAAGATCGATGGGCCAAAAAGCAGGGAGCTTTCACCAAAGTCGCGACAGAGTCGACAATCTACTCTGTACAAGCGAAACGGAGAACAAAAGATGGTTTGTGTCGGATACAATGGTAATAAATGGGTTGTATTCCCAATCATTGGGTGAAAAAGTCTTTGTATAGTTGAGAACTTGAAGTTCTTTTGTACAATACTGATGAAACGCACCGAGAACGGCCGAACCCTATTCCCGGCGTTTAAATTTTTTGGTTATTACTGGAGAATGACGACGCGTTTTTATTTAATTGAAAATTTAGGGATTTTTTGATGGGACGAAGTCCAAAACACTCTATTATTACTATTACTATCATTATACAATAATAGCACTCAATACCCCGTCATTTGGATAGAATATTTTTCAATTTTGATAAGACAATTCTTTAATTCCAATAAAAATAGCTTTTTTACTTCTACAAGATATTCTTAGCAATTTGGTAGGAATGTAGAAATTCATGAGGATTTAGAAAACATTCTATTAGAAATATTTTAAACCTTTTTTTTGACCATGTATCTTCTTTTTTCAATTTTAGAAGAATATTTTTCGAGAAATAAAAGAAAAAATTATTAAATGCGGACTACGGCATCATGCATCATGCATGCCATTCCGATTATCCAATTATATAATCGCAATCGGATTACATAGCCGATCCAATCGCGATTCGATTCTTGTCCCAGTGACCCACTTTCTCGATTTATCTAGGTAGGTACAGAGAGAGTTTTCCCGAGAGAGCTATCTTTGGGAGGAATGGAACAAACCAGTCAAGCAATCACCAACGATTTACTGGATCATGTTCAAGGAAAAGAAAACCTGCGCCGCAAGCCAGTAAAGCCAGTGATGGCAGATTTCCCCCAAAAGGCTCGATCAACTACGTCTCGAAGCCGTACCCAAACACATACCGAAACAAGGACAATCTGAGGGCCAGACAATGTCCCCGGAACCTGAACCTCGAGAAATCACAGTCAATGATCTCACCACCGATGGCCAAAAATCTTTTAGCATGGCATGGACTTTGTATCAGGATGATATGAAAGCATACGACAAACAGAAAGAGCTTATTCGAAAACTCAAAGATTGGATTGCTGCCAATGTTTCTTCTCACTATCAAGATACCTGTTGCAAGCCAAACGAGTCAATGGTGAAATGGTACGAAAATTTGAAGAAAGCAGCAGGTCGACAACAAGAAGCAATTGCCCGCAGAAAATACAAAGAAGCCCTGAAGACACCAAAGGCGAAAGATCTTATTACTTGGGCAGACTCATGGGAACAAATGATGACGACAGCAAAGGACAAAAATGTCACGGAAACGATCCGAGCCTCAGTATGGTTTGACGATTTTTTGGAAGCGATAAAGGGAATATTGCCGATGTGGGCCGAAGTATACGAGGTAAACAAGGACCCTCAAGTCGAAGACAACAGCCTTGACTACCACACAGTCGCAAATGATTTCCGAAGAGTTGCAGGAAAATATACGAGTACTAGCAAAATTGATAAAGGTTCCTTTGGTCCAGCCTTTGCTGGCAAAGAGGATCATCAAACAGGGGGTGACGTGCAAGAGATCTCGGAAGAAGATGCAACTGAAAAGAAAAGAGGTACACAACGCAAAGGTTTGCCGTGGTTGTGAGGGATTCCATCCGACCAAATCATATTGTTATTATCTTTTTCCAAAGAAAACACCTGAAGGATGGATCCCAAAACCTCATGTTCAAGAATTAGTCGAACAAAATCTCAAGGACGATTCAACGCTCGAAGAAGAAGTCAAACGATGGACAAAGTTCCAAAGGGAGTGACGTACAAGAGACTCTCGATAGAGGTGACGTGCAAGAGACCTCTAATAAAAACTTTCAAGATAAACAGGAGTGACGTGCAAGAGGCTCCTGACAAAGGCTACCGTGGTATTGATCCCCCTGATTCACTTATTGGAAGGGACTACCGCTCTTACGATCCCTCTGATTCACTTATCGGAAGGGCCAACGTCGTTCTTGTAATCCCTCTGATTCACTTATCGGAAGGGACCAACGTCGTTCTTAAAATCCTTCTGATTCACTTATCGGAAAGGACAGCCGGAAATAACAGACAAACAAAAGGGCAAACAGAAGTGCAAGACTGTGAGCCTAAAACCGGTGGAGAGAAGTGCAAGACTCTCCAATTCAAGGCAAACAGAAGTGCAAGACTGTAAGCCTAAAAATGAAAATTACCTCTGACGAAATATCAAAGCAATAGACAAACGATCGACGAAATCCCAACCGAGGTGACGTGCAAGAGATCTCGGAAGAAGACTTGAAGATCAATAAAGCAAAAGGCAAACAGAAGTACAAGATGGCCTAAAAATGAAAAATTACCTCTGACGAAATGCCAGAGCAATATGCGGTCTTCGGACCTTTGCTTTGGGAAAAGAAAGAGCTGAATTTCGGCTTTACAAGCAATAGGCTTAAATTTAAAGCCTGTCCTTCATGAACCACAATGCTTTCTAGGGATTTAAGTTATTTGAGACCGAAAAAAAAGAAGCTGATTTGGCAGAGTTCAACCAGATAATCATATTATCGTCATGGATCACGATTCACAGTCATGTTGCAATTGTCCGAATCTAGAGTCGTTACTCTTCCTACCATTTTTCCCACAGGGTTTTCGGAGGTTAATGAGGACGTACCTGGAGCGGGATTATAAAATCCTTTGATATTTCCATTTCCAGACTCGACTACCATCTCATCTGAGGGGGTGTGTTAAATTTGAAAGTCACTATTTACCTCAGCTTCCTCTATTTTAGGATTTGGATATCACGTGACCTGATAGCATTGCACATCTGGAGTTTCCAGAGATGACTAGGATCGGAGGTCTGCGCAGCAGCTAGGGAAGGAGAGGTAGAACTGCTGCCAGCAAAACCGAAGCAATTTGAGATACCTCCTCTTAACCTCCTCTTTATTCTTATGACAACTAACTTTCTGCTTATAGACTCAGCGATTTGGAGTAACCGTGAGCCCTCCGTTCTGCTTCCTCCCATCCAAACTCAGGCTGTCCAATTGGGAACTCATCTCCTAACAACCCTTCACTTGGTGCATCCGATTCCGACCCACAGCTCTCCGAGTCCATTATATCAGCTGTCAATGTGTCCACTACGTTCTGTGTGAAGCACGGTAGGGGGCTCTTGAGAAGTTGTTACCGAGTAGAGGTAGATAGGTATGTATATAATACAATTGGATCAGAGGACCAGGTTTGAAGACTAATTAATGAGTACAGCATACTCTAATTATTCCGGAGACTCCAGACCATGCAGTTGTTCGATAAAATACAAGTCAAACCCGGACCGCCTCGCAAGAACAGCCAGCCCTGCGCCAGGAAACAAAGGAAAAGCAAGGAAGAACACGCCACAAGGGAACAGGCATCCCAACCAAGCCTAGGGAAGAGAAGACCATTCATCCTCCATCTGCACCTTTGGATTGAACCGAAATCGTTGGAATTTTTACCACCGCATCAACTACCGTCGATTTCGGATAACCTTCAGCTTTCTCGAACAGATCATGAAGTACCTTTGTGAGGGCGCCTGCAATGACGATGCTAGCAGTAGCTAGGGCCTATATGAAACAATTAGTTATAATATTAAAGAGCATAGGAAAGTAGTTACCGCGAAAAGGAAGCGTGATTGGAACTTGACTATAAAATCAACTAACTCTTTTCGGTGTTCTGCACCGGCAGAGCTAGCAGTTTAGACTGGGC